>DWDU01004508.1:0-10702 GCA_018245575.1 Jemadia suekentonmiller | reverse complement strand
ACAAAGTGCATCATTTCAATCATTTTCAATTCAGGTTGATTAATTAAGCGTCAAACATCATTTGGATAGAAGGTTCTCAGAAGATTTAGAGAAGTACCCACTGTTACTTACTGTACCTGAAGTACCTACCTGAAAGTACCTACGAGTTCATCGAGATACTGGGAGTGGGTGGGGGTACTTGGAGGTGAATGGGGGAAGTTAGGGGTAGGTGGAGGAGATCGGGGGAAATTGGGAAAGGTGGGGGAACGTGGAGAGAAGTTGCGAAAGGTGGGGGAACATGGGGGGAAGTTTGGAGCTTAGTGGAAGTTGGGGGAGGTGGATGTTAAAAATATTTGTCACCTCGGAATCAGAGTCGCGCTGCGTCGCGAACGGATCCCTCTGCTCGTGGTCCAGATACTTCTCCAGGTTGAAGAACGTGTCGTAGAATATCGGCGTGAGCTTGCACCTCTTCAAGTCGGACAGCGTTATCTTGCCGTCCTCCGCCGGGTGCACCATGTCTAACATCTGTTATTGAAAAAACAATTGTGTAAATTCTTATGACACGATTGGAAAAAATATTTTTATCTTAGTATATGAGTAGGGAGTTGCTAGATATGCCATACCCAACTGGCACGGTCAGCGTGAGGATTATGGGCAATAAGTCTGCAATCGTGCATCACCAACATCAGCCTAAGTCCACAGCTGGACTTGACTAATTAAATTACTTATGCCCATGTTCATCGTAACGAATAAAATCATAACTATTAACCCTTTTATTAACTTTTTTATTCGTTTCAGGTTGTGGCGTGTCCGCTAAGAAAGAGAAGGTTCAGGCCACAGCCTGCCACGCTGGTCCAGTGCGGGTTAGCAGACTCAGTGTTAATGTACTCGACAATAACTCACTTGGCACAAACAATCACTGAAAGGCAGTGTTTCGATGCCTATGGCCTCCATCCTCTGCATCTGCTCCTCGTAGAAGTATTCTAATTCGTACATAGATATGTATCCATCGCCGTCCAAATCCATGCACCTGAAATGTGTACAAAAAAGAATTATGAGTGTAGTTCCAGTGGACTTTTACCAAGAAAAAAAAATTGGGACAAGAAATTGCTTCTAAAAATTTGTTTAGGGGCTAACCTTGCTTAATATCTCGCAATTAACGGTTTTAATGGAGATTGATATAGTCAACACCGCGAATATCAAAAATATAAAAATTACTCGCTTAGCTCTAAAAACTTTGTTTAGTTACTAATAATACAATCAGCAAGACAAATATGACAAAATTAAAATTACAAGCACCGCTTTCAAATTTATGTATAGTCCTAGGACTCGTAAAGTCGTGGTAGCAAATATTTTTTATCTCTTTTATAACGTAACATCACGCCTGTAATCCCCGAAGAGGATAATAAAAAAAGTTTAATAAAGATCTTATTTACAATTCAAATGGTTAGAGTGAACAGTGTTTGGTCATATAAGCTGGTGCGAAAAATAAATTGAGACAATCGAGTACGACAATTTATAACGTTAAGATCAGCTTCGTTCAATACAGTTTGCATAACCAAAGAGCGATAGAGAGCGAAGTGAGATAGCGAAATAACCGAAAACAAGATTTTTTTTATCACATTGTCTTTTAGCGTTTTTTAAATATAAAGAATTAAGGTAAATTTTTAAATTTACAACTTAATACTTTGAGAACTGGGTACGCGTATCCGACAATTATGAACTATGGGAATTTTTCATTTTCAACTTATATTTAGTCAACTAGGTACGTGCATCCGAATTATAACGAACTGTCATTAATAATAAATTATTATCTATATATCGATTGGATGTAATGCCTAGCATCGTATGAATTTAAAGCTTAGACTTTGCCGAAAATCTAAACCTCGCTTCCTTTCTAGTTGACACGAATTTTTCTTCTTAATTGTGCCTAGTAAAAGTTACATAATGTGAAAAAAAAACCAGTAACTATTTTATAACACGAACCGGAGATTATGCAGCATGGTGGAGTACGTCGTTACAAGTAATGGGCGATGGTAACGACTCTCGTGCGCACGCCATATTGAACTTTCTAGAGTGCCGGCATGCATGCAATGATTTCTCTATGGTACGATTTAATGCCATAACGCTATAGCTATTGATCACGGTGACGTATATAGAGCCTATGGAAAACGTAAGAGGTTACTTGAGGTCGGAAGTGTTTATTATAAGAAAATGGATTATTCCAGTTTTATAACTATTTTTTTTTGTTTATTTTTCTTTCAATATTGTCTTGTAATAATTGACTATAGATTGTCATACCTAATAACAATACTGTTAGATTTTCGATTATATTACAAGCTTTGTTCTTTCATCATATTAATCTTTTCTATATTACCACATTTTTATGAATCGCGTTAGTGCCTAGAATAAAGTGTACGAAACTAATCTATTTACCATTATCTAATTAAGGTTGAAATAAAAATGACATGAAAAATAGAACAACCACATTCCCTACTTTAAAAAGAACAAAATTAATTAAAAATGAAAATCATATTTACGCATTATACAAGAAATAGATAAACCAAGAATTACTTGCTTGACAGCCAACATGAAATAATTTATGACCTTTCTAACTTTTCAAACCTTTATATATATATTTAAATGGAAATATTCAAAAATACTTAGCACATTTAAAACGATTGAAAAAAAAATATGACACCGACCTGAACCAGTATTCGATGGCCGTGGGATGCGTCTTGTCCTCCTCGGCGAGCAGGAACCAGACGAACTCCGTATAGGACATGCGCGGCTCGCCCTCCGGCGTCACGCGGTTCTGGTTGCCCCGCGTCACGCACCCCGACAGCACCCTCTCTATCATGCGGCTCGAGAGGGCTGCAAATGTAATAGACGCAGCAGTTAGAACGTCGGTTAGGTGTTCATTTAAATATATGGAAAGATAAAGAAATTAAAACAACAACGGCTAACTTTATGCTTAATTATATTGTCTTGTTTTTTTTTTAAATATTCGACCGAACAATTTGAGTACAGCCTTATCATACGAACTGGATTCTGGAGGAGATTCTAAGTAAGCCATTATAACAGAAAAATCTATTTGGTAACAAGAATATAGTGACCCTTGAACTCACCGTGATCGTTGTGCCTCGCGAGGTCGTGTTTGTCGATGAATAAATCGTGGTCTCGGTCCAATTCCCAAAATTTGCAGTAAATTACATAGAAGTGTTCGTAACTGGAAACAGTGATAAAGTCACTTAAGATCAATAATCCTTAGTAAGAAATGGAATGTTCCCGGTGTTGTCTACCCACCCGGTAATAACGCCGGCGTGAAGATATATCAATAGTGTTAAACACGGTAGTACATTTAAATCTAAAAATTCTTATACATTTTTTTTATGTTACGCTTATACATTTGCTGATCACACATCCGAGGGTTACTTAAATCAATTAATAAAAATAAATAAATTATCAAAATATTCCAAATTAAATAATGAATTTTAAGAAATAAAAATTGTATTAAGATTTATTTTATTTTCAAAAATGTCTACGTTACGTTACGGAGTTGTATTTTTGTTCTAATTATTTGTAATCTATTTTTTTTAATGTGTAATGTTCCGTATACTTCTATTCTACGCTTGTAACCCAGTGCCAATTTTCCGTCTGACATTGGGTGTATCATAAAGAAATAATTATCAAAACATCCCCACCTAAAGTACTGGGTGACTTGATTGATATCCTCCTCGTCTTCCAACAGCTGGATGACTTGAAGCAGATTCGATCTCCGCAGCTCCGGTATCGATATCCTGCCAGACCACGACCGGTTCACGCAGTAAAATATCCTGGCTATCACCTGGAAATTAACAGCAACGATGAGATGAGTCAGATAGTAGTCTGAAATTGTTCTTTTTCAATACTTCAGGTAGCTGTCATGTACGGAAATCAGTAAAAATCAGTCTTCTAGTATTAATTGACAATAAGGTTACAAGATATATTTTAGAAGTCCCTAAGAATCGGATGAAAGTCTAAGAACGATTTCAAAATTGATCTTTAACAATGCGCCAACAATAAACCTAATGATCTATTTCAAAATAAATATTATATGTATAGTTTACAAAATAGACTATAAAACTTTTTTTTGTAATCGTTTTCTGACGTAATAATATTAGGAATAAGGCTCACCACCTATTCCATAGTGGGACGGAAAAGTGGGAGTGTACTACACTCCTCTGCCTACGTTTTCATGGGTTACAGGCGTGATGTTACGTTTAACATTGGGTGATCAATTCCCCTTACAGTGTGCACGTATCTGGAGTGGAACTCGGTGGCTTCCTTGAGGAACGAGAGGCCTGGGTGTGTGTCGACGACGTCCTGCACTAGCGGGACGAAGTCCTCCGCGGCCAGGCAGTGGCTCTTGCCCCGCGTCAGGATGTAAACGAACCTGGACGCCTGGTCGTGGCACTGCGACGTCATCCTTAGGAATTTAACATAAGAAATTACTTATAAATTACACGATTTTAGATAATTCTATTACGTAAACATATCATGTAATTAAGATAGAAATAGTTAACGATTTAGAATTTAGTAACCGCAATTTGAAATGCAAATGCATCTTGACAGTAAGCAAATATGATAAATATGTATATGTATTTCAATTAAAAAACCTTTATACACCCATGTTAGCTACAATAAATTCTTCGTATCCGTAAAAATTGCATAATGTGCCATTAACAAAACTTGGACGTGATGTTGTTCGATACATTTAATTTAATTTTCATAAAAAAATTAAGAATACGCCAGTTTGTCGTTTCGTTACAGCAGTAAGTAATGATCGTCACCAACCCTTAAATCGTTCCACGGTTGGGCACGGGTCCCTCAGGAAGAGACGGGTTAAGGGCATTTAAGTAACAAAAAATGTACAAAGCATTTAAACAAATACTACGTAAAAAATGGTAAAGATTGTGTAGCATTTAACTGCGATACTCTTCCATGTATATTTGCCAATCGGCATCAATGTTTACTTTATTTGTTCTCATTCCTCGAACCACTGACAGCAACAGATCAATCGCGTTACTATTGCTTTGAAGACTACATTAACCCATCTCGCTTTTCTATAAAAATCAATTTTTTCGTAAACAGACGTTGACTAGGATTTGGATGGAGGAGGTTTGAAGTGGGAGGCTGAATGATAAGTTACAGGATGATCACTGCTAGTCTATTACAAATATGATATAAAAATGAACCCATTGCAGTCGTTTTATAAACATAACGGGTGCGCTTACTCTCTCCAGAAGTCAATGAACTTGTGTCCATCCACCGATGCGTGGAGGCTCTGTTGTGTGGCGAGGAACAGCGGCATCTTCCAGTACAGCGGGCACTCGCAGGCCTTCACGATGTGCTTGAAACTCTCTCTGGGGACCTGGAAAAGGAACAATCTAATTTAGACTTCACAGCAGCCGTATTAGCAACCTTTTTCTCTTTTCTAGGGATCGGGATGGTTTTCCAAACATGGCATCTTTGTAAGTCTGTTACAGGGTTACGAGCGCTTAAGTGTAAATGTTTCACGAAACTTCAACCTCGCGGGTGGCAAAGAGGCTTCAAGAGAGACCTTGACTCGTCTATACGACTAAGAATACTTAAGTCGTTTTCCTCGGTGTTACTTTTTAAAACTTTGACATACTCGTATTCTGGCGAATGCGACGATAGTATTCTCAAACGTATAAGACGAAACAAAACAACGCATTGCGTTTTGTATTATGTAAAACTTTTTCCGAAGACAGATCATAACGTTGAACATTTAACAATCTATAAATATATCTGATTTTCACAATTTTTCGTTACTGTAACCTAAACATTTCAAACAACTCATTTCACAGAGAACACAAAATACATCCATATACACCATATGGTAGTAGTGTAATTATATATAAATACATCATTATGCAATTTAGCGTCACATTACAGGAAAAAGACAGTATGATCCTAATTTTATGGACTGTGGCTATTTTTTGGACTGGCGACAGCGATCACGCACGCGGTTCTTGGGTGGGCCACTTCCGCCTTATGTATATGGGTTACGAGCCATGACTACGGTGAAAACTTTCAAACAGCCAGTGAAAGAATCGGATTAATTTATTGTACTGGACAACGTCGCAGATTGATGTAGTGTTGTCATGTGTACATATTTATATCATAACGCCAAGTCACTCAAGGAGTAGGCAAATATTATAGGCATAACTAAAACGTATGGTCTTTAAAAAAAAGTATTTTTCGACGTTGTCGACCAACTCATAATCTCTTCAGCATCCAAGGTTTTACATCCAAATATTACTGTAAATACACATAAACATCAAAATTTTACCACTCATTAAAACGAAGATATAACAACTTATTTCTTTTTAGCGTTGAATTCAGATCAGACACAAAGATACCGACTAATTAGACACATCTAAGCGTCGCGACTTGCAAACGAAAATTTGTAGACCTAAATTACTTTTAGCATCTCAAAATATCTATAGACTGCTGCGAAAAGTTTGAAACACTTTAAAAACCAGGAGTTTTTGTCGAATCTATCTCTGAAACAGCTAATAGCCGATATCTGATCATGAGCACTAAACTGGAACGCCCTTCTATTTTTTGTCCTTTTCTGCATTGTCTCCCCGAAATGCGTTTTCACTATGTCAGCACTTCAGTCCCCGCCGGAGGCCGTCGACCCCTGTAAGTGGGTCACGCTGCCTTTACGCGTATTTATAGCCAATAGACAACTTCTATGACATACTGACTACTAGCTAAGGAAACGCCAGTATGTAAACAACGCAGAGATTGTTGAACGATTTTGCTTCTCTGAAGTTTCTTCATATAGAGAGTTGGATAAATTGTTTTCAAATTTTCATCAGTGGAATCTTAGCTGATTTGTGTACTAATATTCCAAGTTAATGTTTATTTGTTATTGCTATAATTTGGTTCCATAAATAAATAAATAAACTACTCAGTTATGATTCTTTAATTTTTGAATATGTATTGATTCTTTCAAGCTTTTGGTAATTTTAAAGTCATTTGTATATGAAAAATAAAAAAAAATGTATTCTGTCTAAACCTTTCAACAATTATTAATTTTCTATGCGGTCACAGAAATTTAAATAGCTTGAATAAATATGTACATAAAATTGGTTTAAAAAGTTATGAACACTAAAAAGTTGCATACTGTTCTTTCTGTGCTGTGCGACGTCCCTGTTGTTATGCAACTAGGAACAAGCTAATTGCCTTAAACCGGCCTATAAATAACGTTTAGGAAGTCAACTTTAATAGGGTTAAGTGTTGAACGCGTAGGAAGTCAACAATCATCCGTTTTCAAGTTATTATTAACTGACAATTTGGCGCAATTCATTTTAGTAATCCATTGGGTATATAACTATCAACTTTTTATATTCCATTGACCTCCATTTACTTTCGCAATATTAAAGAAACCCATTCCCTAAATAGGAATTCTTAATTGTCTCATATCGTGATTTAAATATCAAACTCAATACCCATACCATAGACAATTATAAATCCGAATATCGTCTATGATATCGTGACAGACATTATTAGGACATCGATGTGATACAAAATGTCCAATAAAAACTAAGATAATGTAATATTGGAACATAGAAACAAATGCATAAATAAAACAATATAATTTTAAAATAACAATGAAACAACCACAATGCCTGAAGATGTCACATTATGTCAAAGCAACAATCTCTTTGGAACACGTTACTCATATTAGAACACGTTAATTCAAATACGAAAAAGCCTGAAATCCTGTCAGCGGTAGGTTCTGGAAAAATCTACTAAATTCACAACCCCGTTTATTCATCACAGTTTGGCAAACGAGCTCGATGCTTAATAGGAAAGTTCCATTAGACGGGCTGTACGTTAGAGAGATAGCTTTTTAATAAGATACTTTCAATCCCCTTAATTGCTCGGCCAAGTCTCTAAACCGATATCGCTTGTTCTGTAATGTAAACATGGCTATAAAAACTTAGAAATCGTATAACATCAGTACTTATGCATATTAAAAGAGTTAAGACTCTTTTAATTTTCATGTGTGCCTTTTATATTTTGATCTATGCGAGAAGCTGTGTTATGCAATCCCTAACCCGCGTGCCCAGCGTGGGGATTAAGGGCATAATCCCTGAGAAGAAGCCTCTGTCCAGCAGTAGACTACAATAGGCTGATAATGATAACTGTGCCTTTTAAACGTAATCTAATACATCTATCTGAAAATATGGAGGAAAAAAAAAGGATATTAGACTTCATTATTTTGTAAGAATATCGTAATATTCGCGTGAAATCGGAAGAACACGGTTTCGCATTTTTCAATACCATTTACAAACAAAATGGAGTGCCTCTTGTTGTAACAGAGAAGTGCCAGCGAAGTGAAACTCCATCGACGTTATGGAAAGCGTAGAAAACTATTTGCAGAATTAATAATTTTTTCTGTACAAAAAATACTAATATAAATTGCTCGAATTTTTTCCTAGCCTAATATCTGGATGACCAAAATCACGTTTCACGTTCATTTTTATTGATTTATTCTTTAATATTTCATCATCATCAGCCCACTCCGTCCACTGCTGGACTCGGGCCTCTCCAATAGCACGCCAATGAGCTCGATCTTCAGCCGCTTTGCGTATATCGTCAATCCACCTAGTCGGATATAATACTTAATATTGTAAACTAGGGGTAACAAAGGTGAAACCAATGTTTAATTCCATTCTCTCCCAGTCAAATCTGGCCGATGGAAAGTTTAATTGATACAAGACATATACTAAAGCAAAGTATATACTTAAGAATCTCGTTTGTCTAGTGATTACAAGTGCGATGGCTGACCCAGAGATCCTGAGATCGGTCCTCGGGTCGGGCAAAGTATTAGGTATTGGATTTATCTAACTTAATATTCCTAGTACTAAAACGAAGTTTCGACTGGTTCCCGTTGCATGTCAATGGCTTACATCGTATTCCTGCACAGCTCCTTGATGTATTTAATGCACTGCTCTGCTCACCCCTTCAGGGAAATACAGGCGTGATGTTACGTTACGTTGAAATGTGGTAGAACGATGTTGATCAGATTATATTCTCCGGCAATCAGTATGCTGACGTAAGCTAATTCGTTAGAAGACTAACTGGTAAGTAGCTCAGAGCACTAACAATGTTTACTGCTAGCGATCGGCCACCAGTTTGCGATTGAGACGTCTTGATTTCAAACTCACTAATGGAATGTTAGTCTTGGCCAAACACCGGCTGGATGTGATAATGAACGAAACTTTACTAGGCGAGTACCCATAATTGGCAGAGCATAAGTAAGACAAATTTGCATGGAAATGGACTAGTGAAAGGTAAACGCAACTTGTGGAACGTGGGAGCGTATTACACTCCTCTGTATACCTCTTAGGGGATCACGGGCGTGATGTTACGTGTTTCTATAAGTAAGATACCTAAAGTAAATTGCGAGTCATCGACATTATCTTGGTTATCTTCTATTGATATTCGAGCTTATGGTCATAACAATGAAAGTTTCTATGCCTTCAAGGTATAGAAAAGGCTGATGTAGGTAGATAGTTAGGTAAGTAGAAAACTCTTTGTTTCCAAACGCGAGCTCGACCATAAAACATATACAGACGCGATAAATATAAATTATGGACGCCGTTATCGCTTGCTTATAGACGATTTCTACCAGGCAATCCGAAATAATAGCCACAGAAATGGCGTACAATGAAAAAGAAAAGGACTTTATACAAAACAACAACATTTTTACCCTTTCAATTTATTTCAAATTCAATTTAAGTAATTTTTTTAAATATTTTTTTCGTGACTGATTTGCAACACCTCAATCAAAACAGCAACAAGGAATTCCTACATCGAAGACGCTTTAATAAATACTCTTTGAATGTACCTAATAGTTCGCTTGGGAAAGTGTATTTTACAGTTCCATGCATTCTAATTGTTTATTACACATATCATCTAATTGTTTATCATACAAATCTTCATTATGTTATTATCAGTCTTAACACCTGCGTTTTGTGAACTTCAACGTACGCCACGCAATCTTCATTCATTATAATAGCTACGACAATGGTTAATACGTCAAGAGTGCAGACACGTCCAAGATTGATTGTTGGACTGTATACGTCCAAATGCGTTGAGGCTATTTTTACTGATTAACGTATGTCTAATTGTACCTAATGCTTTCTCTAATTGTACCTAATAACGTAACTACTCATATTCACAGATGCTTGATTATCTATATATGTTGTTAACGTAACATCATCACGCCTGTAATACCCGAACACTTAGGCAGAAGAGTGTAGTGTATTCTCAAGTTTTATCAGTCACAATTACGTCCAATTAAGGAATAGGTGGTGAGCCTTTTGCCATACATCTGGCACATATCCAGACTCCGAGCCACTACTACAAAATCTAAGTTCGAAAGATATATTTTATTAACATCGCACTATACTTTAATGATTATCGCGTAATCCTTGGTTCCTTGTTTCATTATCTCTAGTACCTATGTAATGATAGCTTTATAAAAAAAAATTGTGGCATTTCCAAAGCTACAATGCGACAACTTTTAATTACTTTTCTCTGGAATTTTAAGGGGATTCTTTGAATTGAAATATCAAATAACCTAGCCTTTTGGGTTTACAGTTTCCATTTGGATTGCCATTATCTGCTATATTTTTCA
>DWDU01004507.1:0-10704 GCA_018245575.1 Jemadia suekentonmiller | reverse complement strand
CGGGAATCGAACCCAGGACCTCCCGATCGGCAGTCGCACTTGCAACCAACACGACCAACGAGGCAGTCAATATTTAAATAGTAGATAATATAATTGATAATATGTTAACAATATTACTTGTCTTACAGTTTCACCATTAAATTGAATATAAATTATACATGCGCTGGGAATATAGTACTTGAAAAAACGGTTACATGTCACACTTTGAAATATAATTCCTTAGCAAATAATGTTGTTCTGAATCCCTTTGACTTACACACCTCTACTATTCTCGTCATAAGTGCTTGTAATATTACATAGTTTTCTTTCTTATTACCTATATGGAAGACAATTGCCTGTTCAGTGCAGTAACAAGTACCGTGTGACTATGAACTCTAGCAACCTACACATGCTAAATTCATGGTCGAACCCGGGATAAACAAAATCAGTGCCAAGTGCCAAGTTTTGCAGTTACCGCATGCACAGACGTCACAAGACGTTGTTATATATTTAATTTACAAGTGGTTTTAATACATTTCCACAGCATTACAACAAAAAATATTTATTATAATAAGTTACCCAACTAGCTGTAATTATTTTAGAAATAATTAATTTACGACAGGCTTTTGTGAGATAAATATGACGTAATTTTATTGATATTTAAAAAATATTTAATTTTATTGCACAAAACTGTACTTCTAAATTAATTGATGATAGATGTAGTAGAAGTTTAAGCAATTTTTTGTCAAAACATCCACTTATAACAATTATACGGAAACAAACACTATTCAACCTCGGAACTTGATTTTCAAGGAACCAAATCTATACCGAAACATAGGTAAAAGCTTACAGTCTTAAAGCCATCAGTATATCTATTAATTTGTTTTCTTTTTTCTTTGGGAAAATAAAACAAAAACACTTGTTACTCCTTATACAGATTCATTTAAATTCGTTATTGAATTGTTACCATTAGGCAAGATAAACGTTATAAATACTTGCATGTGGGCCTTGTACAACTTAGAAGATAAAAAATATTAAGGGGAATTCATAACCGAGCAAGCGTATCTTGATAGCGGAACTTAGCCAGCAACTCAGCGTAAATAAACATAGATATTTCTACTACTGCTTAAGATTGGAGTTTGACATATCGTATAGGAATATGGAAACGTATCGAGCATTTCGTAGCGGAATTCCGGAGCGGGTAATTTTAACATCGACCGTCTGGACGCCGTGACGTTGCAATGTCACGAATATTTCGCCGCGGCAAGGCGAGGCGTGACCGCACTTTGCAAAACACTGGCAATGAGACAAAGTTCACCAAGTCCTGTAAAATCCAATAACTATATTAATAACAGCATTTAGTTTATTTTATGTAATTTAATAGAACATTCTTTTATCGGTCCTTGTAACGTTCAAGATGTTTTATTCTTAACAAAACACTGTAGGTATACAATAAAAATAACTATAGGTATTGTGTGTAACATAACAGGTGAACGTGGAAATACTTAACTCGTTTTCCTACCCCTTCCGGGAAATATAGGCGTATTACGTCTTGTAAGTTAGTACCTCATAGTAGTCATATTTTTTACTGCGCTTATTTGTAAAAAACTAGTTCTTTTTAGAAATACGTATTTACGGCATTACATAATAATGATGTATTATTTTACAATGTTTAATTTTCCTTAAAAGTAATCTATGAGTACACTTTTCTGGATTGTGCTCCTTCAAATACAATCGTTTCATCTTGAATCCAACCTAAATACTACTAAAAAATTAACTATGTAAGTAATATTCGTTTGAAATATTTATAGTGTTTAATTAATATATGATTTCGGGCGCTATTTACTTTTGTTTTCAGTTTTAAAACAAAATAATGCGATACAAAGATAGAGATGTACCAACCGTATTTTCGAGTTTCTTTTACAATCAGTTAAAAGTGAAACTTACACGTTACAATTTTATAAGCAAACCTTCACATAAACTAACTAAATACATTTTATAGTTAACGCATTAATACAGAGTTACAATTTAAATATTTATTTTATTTCGCAGAATGAGAATGAGTGAAAATTATTCACACCTACTAAAGTGCGAGTTTATAAACATTTCTGAAAATATTTATTCAAGCGAGCCTCAAACGCCGGCCGTAGCGCGACTGCTCTCCGACCAGACTTTCATATAAGACATTCGTTCAAATAATTCCTTACATTGTACTCAATTGGCACATTAATGCCTAATAAATCAAGGTTTCCATGCCAACAACAAACCATACGATGACGAAACAATACCATGAAGAAATGTTTTGACACCTTATAACGTTAATGAAAATACATAAGATTTTTCATAATAATGGCTGTCCTATAGGTCATTATAACAATGACACATTAAAGTGAACTGTGTAGATAACATCATAAATTTCCTTTAGAAAATGTAAAAAATTCGAAAAATAAAGGAAGAAATATCCCTTTAACACAGTGCCAGTATTGTTTATTTATAGACATTCAATGTTATCTGTTTTATCAGGCGTTAACCTTTCGAGCACGTGGCCGTAGTAACTATAGTGTTTTGTTGGATTTGAAGCTGTAGCTCTGCATCAAGAAAACAAAATTTGCTCCATTCAAGCTCTAGAGAAAGACAGCTAACAAAAATCATTTGGCCGACGACCGAGAAGTATACATAGCTGAGAGCTATTCGTAAAATAGAATGTCTTGCAACCGATGTGAAAGAGAAAGCAATACATAACTGTGTATAAGTTAGAACAGTGCTACCACAGTAGGTCACAGCGCCTGCGTCGATTTCCAGCGAGAGAGAGGCAATTATATTATAACCAATCAGTTAGAGCGGTTCGTCCGAAGGTTACATGTTTGAGCGTGGAAATTTCCACTGCGGACAATGAAACATGAATTCACGTGATGTGGTAAATACCATGTAAGGATTATCGATAGAACATAATAAAATTACCCATTGTGCAATGTTCTTACATTCACATTTCCTAAAGAATTGAACTTAACATAAATAAAAATCATACAGCCTCATGGGTATTATGACATGAAAAGAGAACTAGTTACTTTACCAAAGATTTAACTACTATAACAACAATGCAAAATAAGATGATGCAATAAATGAGTTGTATTAGTTACCAACGTTTATAGTGCATTATAACAATATAACAAATGATAAGAACAAATTTATTTTGTAGACAGCAGTTAGTTTATATTAAATTATAAAATGTCCGTGAATATTTTTTGAATATTTATTTTTCCTCTATCAGACAGTTCCGATTTTAAAGGTTATAACATACTGCATCACAAAAATGTCGTCTCGATTAACACTTTATAGTAGTTCAAGTTTCATCATCATCACCATTCCATATTCTGTCTAAGTCGTTTACTGCACATAGGCATCCCCTGAGAGATGCCTATAATCCCCAAAGAAGTAGCCAGAGGAGTGCAGTACAATATCACGATTCACCAGTTACGTTTTTGTCCCACTATGGAATAGGTGGTAAGATAGCCATATCCTATAATATTCAAAATTCGAATTTAGAAGTCATCAATATGGAGTTTCATGACAAAAAGCAGAATTATTATATGTCGTAAATTCACATTGTGTATAAAATATCAGTTTGTTGACTTTCCCTATACTTATGTCTTAAATGATGTCTTACAAAAGCCATATTTTTGCTTTCTTATACGCCATGTTCTGTAAATATGTATAAGACATATGTTAGAAACTGGATCTTTTTTATTATAACTATACATTATAGTGTTTACTAAAATTGGCAGCATTTTAAGGTACTTTCAATTATGTTACAGGTTTAAAATAAAAGTAATTATGACATTTAGAAAAAAAATGTGAAAACTTTTTTATTTGTAAAAACACCATAGAAGGGTAGAAATGTCGATTTATATTTATATAATATAAATGAATCCATTTTTTCCAGTATTTCTCCTGTTATCATTCTCCAGTTCTCCTGGGAAATATTTCATAGGAAATAAGCAGATTTTTATTCATTAGTTTCTTTGTTAAGTTCTTATTTTATGTGCACAAAAATATTAAAATAAATAAATCAAACTTGTTAATTAAAAATCGATATCGACATTTGAATGACCTCGAGTACTGACACATCACTACGCGTGGATCCCTCCCCGTTTCGGACGCTCGTCGGGTCGTCAAGTTGCATTGAAACTTGCATAATTATTCGTACAGCTAACCGCCGGTTGATACTAGTAACCCTTATCTGTTGAAAATTGAAATTATCTACCTTCTGGTTGCATTCGTTGCATACATAATTTCAGTTGTCGAGGCCAATTCCAGAATTGCATCATTTTATTAAGAATTCAATTTTTGTTAATATGAAATTGAGTTAGTCCAAAGTTGTAACGATAGTAGGTAAAGCGGTCGCCATGACATTCTGTAGAGTTTCGACTTGTAGAGTTTGATTCCAGACCGTATAGACTGATTTAGGATTTGAAGTACAAACGGTCTTGGATTTTCTAGAATTACTTGTTTCTCTTTGTCCTTGTCATTTGTCTAGTCACAGCATAGGAAATTCTAGTATGAATCAGTATATATGAAAGAAATATTTTAGCAACAATCTAAATCTATAGCATTAATCACGAAACACGAAACACGAAACGAATATGTAGAGATGTAAGAGACCAACAAAATAAAAAAAAAAATTAATAAAATATAAAATACAACACTTAATAATCGAGTGATCGATTTGTATATGTTTTGATTGTTACATATTGAAGAGTAGTAATATATTGAACACCAAATGAAGTACATTAAATCAAATAAGTCAAAATAAAACCAAAAAGTGTAGGTACTGAATTATAGCAATTTGTCTAACTATAGATAACGGTCTCACTTTATTATTTTAATAAGCAGTTTTTATTGCTTGAATTTCTTCTTTTTTATATCAATCAGCGCCGAACGTCGCCAGCGTGGCAGACTGCATAGCCTTAACCCACATCTTTCTAAGAAATCAGTCATCACTCAGAATGATAGGGTATGATAACGATATAAATGATAGGGTTAATTATGATATCCATCGCCAGATCCACGACGATTAAACCACAATAATGAAAATAACAACGTTTAATATTGAAGATTTCTGCAGATAATTCCAACATGTCTGTTTGTGCTGACGCTGTCGCAGTTTTAGCTTGCGTGCGAATCTATTCGATCCGCATGTTGCATACGGTGAGAGCGCTCGTGCCTCCTGCTTGTACTAATTACAATAATATCAGCTACTAAAGTATATCAAACATTTGACAATACCGCTTCAAAGTCAGTCTCCATGTAAACGTAAATGAAAGATATGTAAGAAAGAAAGCGACAGTTATATGAATCGCTTAAAATGTATGTTGATTTAATGAAATTATTCTTCTCGAACTTGAGTCTACTGATATTTTATTTAATACTTATATACTTTCTTTAATACGGTACACGCTAGCCTTAGAGATGTACGAGTATGTAGAGATACATGTAGAGATACATCTAGAGATACATGTCGAGATACATCTAGGTATATATCTAGAGCAGTTAGTGGGTAAAGAATTACGAGTATAGTAAGCTTTTATTCCGTACGTAGTCAAAAACACAATGATTATATGTCCATCATCACGATTAACATCAACACCACGTATCTATTTTCTGGATGGCCCGACTAGTTTCGGACCTAACCGACGTCTGTCGTGAGCTCCCGCCGATCGCAGCGAGGTCGCGGCGGACACTTCGAAACTACGAGTAGTAGGGCCATCACGAAAAAAACCTATATGTATAATCACGTGTTTAAGCAATCACGAGACGTTCAACAGGAAAATCATACATTTTCACTGCAGCGTATATACTGTGTTGTTATGGTAAGCCTGGAGGCAGTACATCGCACGTCGCCGTAACTAATGACACAAAAATGTAAAGAATGCTATGTAGGTATATATATTCCTTATCGATTCAGCAAACAACAGCGATGAAAATTAAATAATGTTACAATTCTAGCGTAGAAGATTGACTAGTTTTACCTTTAGTGGTAAAATAGCTGATTTTTTTTCCATAATTGGTAATCTACCTTTTTAAGCATCCACAGGTGGCTACTGCCGTCCATGTACTTACTTGCCCGCACTCCATATTGTGTCGCCTATAGTGAATAATTATGTAGAAATAGGATTATAGATCTGTACTAGCTGTTTCGATGAGACTTATTAACAATTAGTTGTTAATGAGACTGTCTATTATGAGTCATCAGGATTATCATTAAACCTTCTATCGTTCCTCCGTTGCCACCTCCCAGAATTACCAGCGCCAGGATTTTACTGAGAACAGTTTTCTTATACCTTCAAGGTTACAGCAAATGATATGTATCTTAAAACCTACATAATGCTGTAACGACAGAGATTCGTACAATTTACAGCGAGCACGCGAGAATGGGATACGAAATTCCAAAACACTACACTATTACTATTCCTGTTAAATTAGCAGTGGGCACATAAGAATCGAGATTCCAACTTAGAATACGTCTTTGTCACGTGACATAAGGTTTTTATACGTGTATATGAATGATTATACAATTAAATTTATATACACTTAGTCAAAAGGGAGCAGAGTCCATTAAGAAAATCGTTATTAATGTGACCAATCATATTGGTATTGTCAATTGTATGTTGTACATTATTATTCTGTAAATAGCATAAGATTTCACGTCTCAGTGTCATACATAACGTTCACATCGTTAAACATTTTCATATGCATATAATACATTCGTAACATTACGCCTGTAATCCCCGATGGGGTAGGCAGAGGAGTGTAGAACATTCTCACGTTTCATCAGTTACGTTTATGTCCCATTGTGGAATAGATGGCGAGTCTAGCGCCGTATACCGGCCACAAATCCAGCAGCCGAGCCACTAACTTCTAAGCCATTCAAAACTAAAGAACATTATTGAAAGTTTATGTTATTATATTTTGAAATATACATTTTTATATAAACGATACAAAAATACACCGTCGTACACAAAATCATGAGCGCAGTACAATACTCAATAACCGCTTGTATAATGACGAAACGAGAACGCAATGTATAATAAACAGTAAGTGTATAAATAAAGATAGGTCAGTAATATTAGTTCACGTGGAACGTGCCTTCTATATTGCACTTCTATTAATATGCACACACACTTATCCGACTCGACACTTGTGTCACACGTTCTTTTATCTTAACGTCAGTACATACGTTAACGGCACGATAATGAATTAGTTTTACGTGACACCAACAGTAAGATAGCGTTTATTTTTAAACAATTTAGTTTTAATACAGTGACCGCGCCGTTGGTCGTGTTGCTTGCACGCGCGCCTGCCCAACGAGAGATCCAGGGTTCAAATCTCGGGTCGGGCATTATTGAATTTTAGAGCAATAACACCAATTTCTGAAACTTAAGCAAATGTGTGAAAGGCGTGCTGATTGTGGAAGGAGTACGCTAGATGCTGTTATACTATACTTTCATAATAGATATCTACTATTTCAAGTTTTAGGTAGAACAAATGAAATCGGAAATCACCACTCAAATATGCTTGATATAAATATTATTACAAGGCAGTAGGCTAGTAGATGTCGGTACTAGATTAAAGTAGCTTATCAAATATCCATTGTATCGACAATATAAATATTCACATAACGGTAAATCCCCAGTCATAGTTTGAATTTATTCTATAGAGAAGATATTACTTCATTAATTTTCTTTTAGTTAAAATAACATCCGGGATATAATGCAATCTTATCATGTTTACGTCTCACTATAAAATAGGTGGTGACTCTATTGCCATACACCGGGCACAAATACAGACTTCGGAGTTCTGCTAGAAATTTTAACTAGTTCGATTCTTAACTAGAAAAATCCAAAAGTGACAAACCTGGGATTCGAACCTGGGGCCTTACTATCAGCAGACAAGCTTGTAATCACTCCAGTAATGAGGCAGACAAATAAATAGTTTAAAATAGATGCAATTAGAGATTACCGACGTAAATGGGTTTACATTTGTGTAATTATTATCCTATTGTACTCGTATATAAGATGATTTAAGTAATTAATTCTTTAAGTAATTAATTTTTGTTCTCAAAGAAGTGACCTGTTGTCTTACATGACAATAAAAATCTTTAAACCTGAACCTATAATTACTGCGCTTTACGTCTAAGATCAATTTCCTACAAAAATACATAAATGTTCTTAAAGATGACTTTGATATGCTATTATAATAATTCGCTTTATAACTGTTCTTATTATACTTAGTATTACCAGTAAGGAAATTGTATATTGATTTACAAATTGCATGTATTAATACATATTTTACTTAGATCAGTAATAGAAACTAAGGAACGACTAAAATTATTCTGAACTACTACGCAACTAAATTAGGCTAGACGAATGTACAACGCTACTAAACGAAACTGACGAAACTACGATGCGACTAAATAAGACTAGTCCGTATAAAGACACGACTAAACTAAACTAACCGAGACTAAGACGCAACTACCCAAGACTAGTCGAAATAAATATACGACTAAGCTAGACTAGTCGAAACTACGACGCGACTTAACTACACAATTGCGAAACTACAACGCAAATTCGTGAGTCTATTCCGTTCAATACATAAAAATTCGCATTAAAGTGTGAAAGTAGACTGAGCTCGCGAATCGCAGCTGAGCAAGTGGCATTATTTGTGCGCTGAGTGTCGGCGGTCACGGGTTCGACGACCCGCTAGTGTGGCTTTCTATTTCTTATGTCTCCCTATCGCGGCGTCGACGGAGCACCTCTCGCGAATCGACGGTTTATGCAATTCGAAACGGCCAAAATTTTCCATTGCATATGCAAACCAGACTACCTTCATTAACTGTATCTAAAATGTGTATTGTATTGCTAATATTTAAATTATGACAACTTCGTTGACCGCCTATTTGATTGAGACTGTTTCGTTGCTTGAATAGACGCAAGCGACTGCTTCTGATAGAAGATTCTGAGTTTCTGATAGTGTGTCGGGGTCTTAATAAACGCCCGGTGTATGGCAATAGGCTCACTCCCTTTCCCATGTTGTGACGTAAACATAACTGGTGAAGCGTGCTAGTGCACTGCACTAACCTACCTACCTCTTTGGGGACTAGAGTCGTGATGTTACGTTACATTAAAAAAAAATATCTTGTTGATTAGCAGGTATTACTACCATTAGCCATTATGTTATTAAGCATAAAACAACGTGAAATGAAACGTGATTAAATACAATACAATATATTGTTTGTCACAGCACAAATCTTTATTTGAAGAATGTCGTGGGTATAATGTATATAATTTATATAAAATACTTTAACACTCGAAACATAATCGAAACTCACAGCATACAATTCAACAAACGTAGTGTAAAATAAGTTTTATTGCGTTTATTTTACAAGGATGGTAAAATGAAACGTATTCGTTGTTACAAGTGTACTTTCAAACCGTTGCATCTCGAAACACCCTTATTTTATAAACCAGTTCAAACGCAATCACATAATCAGACGAGTTTGTATTCACGGTTGTTGCGTCCTCGAAACTTGATGAAATAGAGCACGTGGCGAGCAAGGTCGAATCGTTGGTACTCGGTACTCGGAATACCACGTGTTTCTCACCTTTTTGCACTAAAACAATTTTAACAGACCAACGAAAATTCAATCGTGAAAATACATTCTTAAACTTCAGTTTTAAATGTCATCGGTTTCGAGTGTAGATAATATTTGTAAACGCATTCGGAGAGCAACCTTATTATTATATGTATAAAGTGTAATGTTGATTGGTAATTACAATTAAACGATACGTGCGTTCCCAACACGTTACGCAGAATGTCTGGATTTGCCGCCAACGGCTACAGTACCTATGGGTCTTAATGTTTATATCTAACATTGTTTTACAAATACGCAGTGTAATAAAAGGCTTGAGTCATGCGGTCACTCACGTTTTCGCCAGATTGGAATTTGGATTTTATAACTTTAGCCGCGATAACATGTGTCACTTGAGAAGGTATATTGCTCAATGTTTAGTTAGTTTCTTATTATTTACATATGTTTATAATGAAACGCACTAAATTGGATACAGCTTAGACTTTTCTAACATAAATAAGTCAATATCTAGACAATGTCTACACTCTACTTACAAGTAGATATGTAAATAGATTGGCAATATTCACAAGTCCTGGAACTTATGTATGTAGGTACCTATGCATAGTAAAAGTGTTCACAAATATGCGCCTCAAAACTTTCTTGGGAGAACTGTCGTATAAATAAATATATTCTCCATGGTAATTTGACAGTTCTAAGGTAATTTATTACATTCAGTAACAAAACGTAACATCACGCCTGTAATCCCCGAAGAAGTAGGCAGAGGAGTGTAGAACACTCCCATTACATTCAGTATCTATTTGTACATTAGTGTAGTAAGCTTGAGCGCAATATATGTTTATGCTTTTTGTATCGAAAAGTCCATATTGTAATCTGAAAAACGATCAGTGGACCACTAAGCCAGAGTGAACTCATTAGGAATTCAAATAGTGTGTGTCTTGTGGCCTAATAAAAAAAATACACTAATATAGTAGAGAGAAATTAATATATAGAGACTACCTAGTTGGTCGTGTTAGTTGCAAGCGCGACTGCTTTTCGGGAGGTCTTGGGTTCAAATCCCGGGTCGGATTTTTCTAACT
>DWDU01004506.1:0-10704 GCA_018245575.1 Jemadia suekentonmiller | reverse complement strand
CGTGGGAATGTTCTACATTGCTCTGCCTACCTCTTCGGGGATTACAGGCGTGATGTCCATTTCTGTAAATTTACAAATTTGTAACATTACACCTATTATCAATTGATATTTGATATTCCACCTGATATTTCATCGTGATTTATTTCAATGCTGATTAATCATTTCTGTCGATAATAATTATGGTATCGGGAGATAGATAATAAAAACACTATAGTCTCACCTGATCTATCCCTTTGTAACGTACAGACAAGGAGACAGCCTAACAGTAGAACGCTACTCTTAGGCTGTATTCTCATAAGGAGAAATGTAAGGCGGAACGTGTGGAGAACATTATGAAGAATTGTGCAAAATGTGTTGTTCTGTCCGTGATGTCCTTACCTTTTTTATATATTTGGACTAACAAACAGGCAGACGGGCCACCTGATGGTAAGTGGTCACCGTCGCCTATTGACATATGTAACACCCCACGAGTGGCCAATACGTTACCTTTATTATGCCTAGTGGCACTCAGTGTGCGGCGTAATTTTGAACAACTAGACTGTTGGTATTTATTAAAATATTCATTGTAAATGTTCATTGTAAATTGTTAAATAAATACATACGGTCAATTATATAAAATGGAATGCCATCTCTTAATTCTATTTAAAAAAATATTATTTATTCATTCAGTTTGTTTTAAGCACTCGATGTGATTTCTGCCAATGCTCAATTTGTATTAAGAAAGTTGAAAACTATTGAGCTTACCATTGTTTGGACGATAGTCACTACATTACGTATATAAATCCGCAACTCGATTCAGTAGGAGGGAACCAGTACGCTTCTGTGATCGTAGTCTGCGTTGCAATGTAGATTGCACATGCACAAATGCAATTTTTTAGCTCACCGTGCGTGTTATATTGCCATGTGATAATAAGTCGTCGTCGTGGTCGGATTGGCCTAGGTCAGTTACCTGACACAATCGAACGGATAGATTAGATTACCAGCGACAGATTAGATATTATGAATTGCATTCGAAGCCGATTCGACAGGCGTGCGAGCGTCGCGTGCCGTTCACGTTCACCCGCGCGGCGACTTTTACTTACACAGCGCCACTTGGCGACAACTTGTGCACTCCATGTATGACTCCACATTTCTGTTAGATTTTTCCGAATTCCCTTATAGTTTGCGTTATGATCGCGATTGACAGATTACGTCACGTTTCCAAGACTATTTCAAACAGGTCTGTGTTGTGTGATGAGTGTACACGTTTCAGTAAATCTGTGGATTTATGGTCAGTAGTGCTCTATATTCCTGAATATTTTTACTCTACATTTGTTTTTTTCGGTGGTTTCTGCCTTCCCTATAGGGATCTGGCGTAATGATATAAAAATAATAACAGTAATACATTCTGACGAGTAACGCTTTAAATTTAAAGCTGTATATTTCTGTATAGTATTATTATATATATATAGTATATGTTTCTGTATAGTAGTATTATATATATTAGTTATTATATATATTATAATCCTCGTAGAGTTAGGCAGAGGCGTGTAGTACACTCCCACGTTTCATCAGTTTCCTTCAAGTCTCGCTGTGGAGTATGTGGTGAGTTTATTGCTATACACCGGGCACATAAATATATCTAAAAATTATGTATTATAGCTCTATAAATATAGATCAATGTAGAGTTATTACGAAATGGTAATAACTCTACATGGATTATAATAGTTCGGTATGTCGAAACTATGTCCATATCTAGAATGTGTCGGACCTATATGAGTATAGTTCTATATAACTTTACCTATATTGGTGTAGTTCTAAATTTCTGTGTTGTTCTACACGTTTTCCTTTATATACCCACATAGGTCTTTCAAAGCCTAATTCTATATTCTGCCCTCTCTCTTTTCTCTTCTCTTTACTGTATTCTCTAAGGCTAATGAAAGCCATTTTGTCAATAACTAAATATATGTATTGTACTTCACGAAAGTTTTAATTCAGATTTGAATAGTTTATTGCGAATTTTTATATATGTATCTTTTCGATTTATTTGTTTTACAACTTACGTCTGAAGCAACGTTCACAAATGTTTATTTGAACAGGTGAATCCTTCACGACGTCAAGCTCAGCTATTCGTGGGCAAGGAATTTGTCGTGCCTTGTAGCGCAGAGTATCATCTCGCGTCGAGTTCGTTGACCGGACTATATTACTGTTTTTATTTCGATAACTCCAACATATCTATTGTGCTTGAGTTTCAATAACAAACAACATATTTTGCTTTCGTATTTTAACGATCGCAGTGTCAATGTGCTTTACGTCTGTTTAAAATCTGTTGCCGTTTGTGAGAAGAATTGTAAATCAACAATTCGATCTAGCAGCGGGCGCATTGTGATCTGACTCGTAATCTATCCGTGGATTACTTTAATTGCATTGTAAATGTCGCGCCGAACGCATATCATTTCAACGTTATGTCGCGTAATTTTAATACAGGACTATCTTTGGTAATAATCTCGCGAGCTTTAATATCATAATGTAAAAAAGCAAAAAAAAAGTGTTTAACGATAAATATATTTTTGATAGTAATTTGTTTCCGAGAAAATTAATCGCGTGTACGATGTATTGATTTTTTATTCGTTTATATATTTATTTTCATATTTCTGATGTCATAAAAATGTGACTGTTAATAAATTTATTATATCGACACCTCGTTGGTCTAGCCATTGCAAGCGCGACTACTGAACAAAGGGTCCTGCATTCGATCCTCGGGTCGGGTAGGTTATTATTGGGTTTTTATAACTTGTAATACCCGGTAGTAACTTGTAATCTAAATTTAAAAAAAACCCAACTTTGCCCGACAAAAGAATCCAACCCAGGACCTCTCAAGCGGCAGTAGCGTTAGTGACCCGCATGACTAACGTGGCAATCTATTAATCTTTCTATTAATATTCAATTTCAATTAATTTCATCCTTGGATAGAGTCGTACTGGTCCTCATAATATAAATATTTGTGTATGTAAATTAAATCGACAACCCCCGAGTGCGCAGTTAGATGCGCTAACCGCGTAATCTATTCTATAAATAATTTCGAGTAGGCATTAATGGGCATCGTTTCGTTTATTACCAATTCGCTTAGTGCTTACGAAGTTGCGGTGGTTGGATACTTCAATAATGCATCAGAGCCGGTGGAAGCGATCTGACACAGAGCTGAAGTGCGAAATTAACACGTAGGTATGTAACATTATGCAAACAAAGATGGGTCTTAATTACACGTTAATTCGGTCCGTAATCGCGCGTTCGGAGCGGGCTCAGTGCTGCAATAGCGTGAGCTGCCGCGTGTGTTACGAGTGCTTACGATGTAATAAAAAGTTGCACCGCGCTGCGGCCGCGTCTCGTTTTGAAAAACGATCCCGACGAGACCATTACTTATTACAAAAGTGCACGATGATAATAGGAAGGTATATTTAATATTCCTTTCGATGGTGGAGCACGCGAGCCGAAAGCGGTCGGTGGGTTGGTTTTTTTTGGCAAGCGTTGCGGTCGATTTCTGCGAACGATTACATTCGGGGCCTAAGTACCTGATTGTTTTTCGGTCAGTCACCCTTCGGTTGGGTCCTTAGTTATTTTCATTATGATAGGTTTCAATTTTACAACGAAATCTGGGACAGCTCTTGAATGTCAATAAACTTTTAGCTGAAATTTGGTTTTTATATAATAATTTCGAGTTGTAAGTAATGTTTACAGTGTAAAATTTTGATATTGTCTTGTAGTTTGTATAATTCTCTGCATGCCACGGTATGTTTGCTAAGGGATTGTTGGAGGTGGTCGCACGGCAATTTACCGTGGCGGGTTGAAGGACCCTCAATTAGACCCACTCGAGCCCTCCTAGCCCTATTGAGATCAACTACTGGTGTCCGTTTTGCGTTTTAGTGACCAGAGTCGTTTGCATAATGACCGTCTCCGCCGGCATCATTATGTCCATTAATATTTTGTACATTAACGATTCTCGATTTTACGTTTCCTTGAAAATAATTTAATCGAATTACTCTGACGCCACGAGTTCTTCGTTTATTTTTGCATATGTTGTTACGAAACGGAATGTTTCGTAAATGTCACTCTTGTGCACCGGGACTCTTTGATGAATCACAACACCAATTGGGTCGTATAATATCTTAACTCTTTCCATTAGTTTCTAGAAACGTAAACTTTGTACCTACTTGCTTCGTGTTCATTAAGGTTATCTGTGAAAAGTTCAAGTGTTACATATTACATTTAACGAGAATGAGCATTGTTTTTGAATATTGTTATCAGATTTGCCATAATAGTTTTCTCAATTGCTACCAATTATCTTGTTTTGCTTATTTCTGTTTCACGATTGTTTCAGCTATTACTATTGGCATCAGGGTTATCGGGCCCGCGCTAGGATTCCTGCTGGGCGCTCTGTGCACGAAGATATACGTGAATCCTTTGATTGGCCCCGGCTACGACTCTAGCGATCCGAGATGGGTCGGTGCGTGGTGGTTAGGTAAGTGGAATGTTCAGAAGGATTATAAAGGTAACCACAATAACAATCCTGTTTTACATAATAACTTATTTTCACAATTTATAGTGATATATAGTGATCCACTGCCTCGTTGGTCGTGTTTGTTGCAAGTGCGACTCCCGATCGGTAGGTACTGGGTTCGATTCCCGGGTCGGGCACTACTAAATTTTTCTAATCTAGGTTCTCTATTAGTGGCTTAGATTCTGGATATGTGCCCGGTGTATGGCAATAGGCTCACCACCTATTCCATGATGGGATGCAAACGTAACTGGGGGAACGTGGGAATGTACCATATTCCTCTGCCTACATCTTCGGGGATTACAGGCGTGAAGTTACGTTTTTTAGTGATAAGAATATCATTAAACACCATTAATTAGCACACAAGTTGGCTCCAAGTCGGTGTGTTGACATCATTGTTATATTTAGAATGTTTGGAAGGATAATTCAGAATAATAGAGTAATTACATGTTGATATCTCGATCGACGGTACCACCACTTGCAGAGTAAAATAATACTTTTTAGTCAAAATAATCTTAACATTTCCTCAAAAGTTATACGGTACCTTCAATGATATTAGCTAGAGATTGTTTTAACCAATTCGTTAAAATTAAGTACAAATTAGCCTTTTAATATTTAAATCACTTTATGTGTCTATGAAGTGTTTCAGATCGTTGTCAAGAATCAAAATGTTTTATACTCTCCCGAAATACGTTCCCTTGCTCGTCCCTAATCTTGAATACACTTGAACTTCACATACTTTGCAAATTCCTTTTTCAAGTCCAGCCGATTGTTTACCATAGTTCAAAATTGTCGGGCAGAATACTCAGAGGCGACGTCCTGGAATTTCGCGACGCGCAGTCGCGCAACTCGCGGTTACCGTTACACAGAGCCATTCGTTCAGATTTGCGCGTAAAATCCACGAAGAAAGCCCGCACGTGAGCCAAGTACAAATCGTATGCGTGCGCGTATGACCACGAAGTTAAATTTGCAACTGACAAATAACAATGAAATCTCTAAGGCGCACAAGCCACGGCTCGGATTCCGTTGGTGCTCGTTCTGTGAGGCGTGCGCACCGAGGAGAAGTCGCCGGGCGTGCCTCGACTGCCGATAAACTAAATTCGCAAACTTACTTATTGTACGATTTCCGCGTATTTCCTTATTGTTCGAACGCCATAAGTTCATGAATGAAGCGCGGAATTTTGATAAGTCTTTATTTAGCTTCAATATTTGCATTGGGTTCGTATTTTGCAGATTCGCAACATGACATTTTTCATTTACAAAATTGAAATGCTAATTAACGGTAATCATCAATATTCGTTTTAATTGGGCTCAAATATCTGTAGCTATTAATTGACTTATCGAGTTTGCTAACTTGCTTTGACATGATTTTAGTGATTATCCAGTACCTTGCGTGCCAATCGAATCGATGGTCATATTTTGTACATTTTATCCAATCAGCTATCGTAACGTGATTCTCTGGCCGCTTCTGATAGTTGAACATTTTCATTTCATAAGACCACGACGGCTCGTGTAAGATTAATATTATGGACACTGATCGTTTAATACGCGATTGTGTATATCGCACCATCTAAATCTGGCTTTACGATGTGTTGTTTATTTTTTTGTTTCGACTCGGAAAACTTTAACCAGTTTCGTGTACAGTGTTGTTTTTATCATATCTGGTCTTCGGGTGGTCGTTGGTGAGGTCGCCGCGTCGCACAGATTGCGCTTGGCTGCTGCGTCGTCATGGCGACGCGATGCAATTTTCACTCGGCTTTCGCTTTTCCTCGGCGGCTCGGCGCGCCGTCACGCCACAGGCGCACGCTGCGCGTTACATAACGCGTGTTACATCACGCCGCGTCACCTCAGCTAAAATAAGCGCTCTATCCGACGGCGGTCACGGCCAAGGCCGGGCGGCTCGTTGCTGACAATTATGCCATCGCCGCCCGTAATGAGGATTTAGTGGGTGGACACGCGACCGCCGCCTCGCTCACTTTCACTTTTAAACCGGTCCGCGTCGACCTTCGTCACTGCATGTCGCCTCTATGTCAAGAGTTTGGGGGCGTGTAAAGTCCCTCTTCTTTCTCATTTCGATATATACGAGTGTCATTTGTGTGTTGCTCATGTTGATTACATCTGTCAACTTTCCAACTCCCAGCGCCTGGTGCGTGAACAGTCGAGTCTTTATTCAGTGGCGGCGCCGCGGTGTAAATAATTTAAATTTCATTGGTATTATACCTATGTACAGTATGTAGTATGTCTAGCGAATATGCCCTTGACTCAGCGTCGACCGGGCGACCTTGTAGCCGCGCAAATGTTTTCTGTTTGAATCTATCGGTACTAAATGTTTGGCGAATATCAGGATTTCCGTACATTCGTAATGCGCCTTTTTTTATATCTCTGTTATCATATTGCCTGTTATATTATGTGCGTAGTTTTATTTGAATAAAAAATACATCAATAATGTTACACACATTTTATTATCTATGTTCGATAGATAGTTATCGTTCCTTCTTAGTGCGATTTATTTGTACAATCAGAAATTTCACTGTGTACTGTTATCTCGCTAAAAGATTCCGACGGATAGTACACACTGTCGCAGTATCTACTTTATTTCTCTTTATCATAAGGTCGTTGCGTATCGCTAGTGCGTCATTTCATCAAATACTTTCACCATTGAAATTGTTACTAGGTGCCAATTCAATTATATTTGGTGGCAATAGCGACATAAGTGTTTTGGAAATTGGTCATTCACACTAAATGACTCAAGATGACCAATTTCCAAGGTGTGACCTATGAGCGTTCATCATTTTCATTACGCTCGGATTATTCATCACAATTACCTCAGTCACTTACACCTGCACCGATAATTGGTATAATTAGAAGATTCCATATCCTCCAGGTCTTATTGTGCTTATACATCGTGTACACAGAGATTGTCTGTTGTCTAGTGTTTTATTTAGTCGTTAGCTATATTTCCTTTCGTCGGCACGATTGATACCTTACCGATTTTTCTTTTCGTACGTACTATTTGCTGGTTTTCGCGAATAATGACCGGAGTTTGTCGTAATGATTAGCTTCAATGTAGAGTCGATAAATGGATGCAAAAATTTGATAGCTTTAATACATTTGTATTGTCAGTTGAATGTACGTTTTATTCTGTTACTCGTTTTTCGTGATTCATAGATAATGTCCTAGGTAAACTTTATTCTCCGACGTCTAATGAAGCCTAACGTGTATTAACGATTGGATCATGCTTTTTTATATAGAACGCCTCGTAAATCTAATGGAACTGTTTGAAATATTGTTAAATGTAATACAGTACGGTGTACTCGATGTGAATTGTTCCATTTCACTGTATTTATAGAAAGGTGGAGGAACACAATCAGCGCAAGCATGAAAAATTAATGTTAAAGATCGATCTCGTATGTTACTATCGAGATATGTAAACAAATTTATTCTCATGTTTTATTTCTCTATGAATGGACGTTTTATAACATTGTTATTAAATCGCTGTATAATGACGAATATAATTTTAACATTTTTCTAAACTTTAATTAACACGCCTGTAATCTCCGAAGAGGTGGGCAGAAAAGTGTAGCAGTCACTCAAGTTACATCACGTTTATGTCCCACAGTGGAATAAGAGGTGAATCTGTTGCCGTACACCGAGGTCAAATCCAGATTTTCAGCCTCTACACTAGTAGAAATTTCATATAGAAATTCTAGTTAGAAAAATTCAATAGTACCCGAGACGGTATTTAAACCCATTCGACAAACGGGGCAGGCGGGCAATAATATAATTATATTTAATATTACGTTTGTACCTATATATAAGTTATTGTTAAGTGCGAGGTTGTGAAGTAATGGAGAAACTTGTATAATGTATTGACAACCGTCGACAGGCATGGTGTTCATCGCGGGCTTCATCGTCATACTGTCGGTGTTCATGTTCTTCTTCCCGCGCCAGATCAAACAGAACTTAGTGCCATTGCAGCCCATGAAGAACAAAAAGAGCGAACCTTTCTTCAAAGGTAACGTTTTTCCTTCTGCGATATATAATGTGTTTCGATGTCTGCGAGGTATAACAGTAATATATTATTGTAATTTTTCATTTTTTAATCACGCTGGGTCCCTTATAGTGTGGGCAGTGAGCATTGAGTGTCACACGTGACACGCAGGCGTGATGTGATGTGCTTCTCCCATAGTAATGTGTACACCGTTCATAAAAAATCATTCGTTCTTTTCGGTCGTTTTCATAAAACGACAGATACATCGACCTCTCGACAATTCTGGGTACCGTGACTTATGAATATTTGTTTATTTATCTTCGTCGTATGTGCATCGCGTTATCCTTGTAGAAGATCATTTGAGATCAACGACACAGTCTCATAAAAGATTCGGTGTCTTTTTGTTGTATACAAATCCGGAATGATTGCTTACCGAAAGCTCCGACTTTGCGTTCATGTTGGACAAAAAAGTCGCGTGTGATTCTAGGAAACCCAAAAAACTTTATGGTAGATTACTTATACAGAATTTATCTGGTAGGTCTGTTTTTCTTAGGCATTTCGCGTGGAACTTTTATAGGGATTGACACGACTGGACATTCTGGCAATTCAGCACGTTTCCACAGATTTCTTCGCGACGATAAAGAGACAGTTGACGAATGACATTCTGATGTGGCGCACCGCGAGCTCCGTGCTGCACCTGATGCCGGTGAGCGGCGTGTACAGCTTCCTGCCCAAGTACCTGGAGAAGCAGTTCCGGCTGCCCACGCACGACGCCAACCTTTTCTCTGGTGAGGTGAAGGTGAACGCTGGCTGCCCGCGTCTTGGTGATACAATTGCAACGGTCACGGGAAATTAGTAAAAATGATGTACTTACCACCAAAGATGTGCTACGGAAAGATTCCTATAGTGGAATGATATAAAGTCTATGAAGATAATGAAGATGAATGTCTCGTTTTATGTCTAGTCTATGGCGGATTTCACGATGAATGAATTGCATTTGAGTTTGGGAGGCCAATGGCCTTTGTTATATGAATATTAATAGATTGCAAAGATCATTTGAAGTTGTTTTTGTCTGTGCATATGTGTTTATCGTTGAGTTTATTCGAACTCTTCCAATATTGTGTTGTTGTATATTTCCAGGTCTCGGTGGTATCCTTGTGATGGGACTGGGCATTATCACATCGGGTGTGGTCATATTGAAGGTCGTGCCGACTGCGCGGCAAGTCGCCGCCTGGACAGCTGCCACTGCCGCCATATACAGTGCTGGTACGTCGGCAATCTTGTTAGCGAAAGTCACCTGAAATTGAGCTAAACAGACACACACACACACACACACACACACATCTTTGATAGTTAATTACTTTAAATGTGAATTAAAATTCCGCAATAAACTTATCTGTCAACATAATTTTCGATGGTTGCGGAAAAATCTTGACCTTTCCGCATTGTCTAATTTTTTTTGTAAGAAATTATTATACCTAGTAAATTAGTTTCAATGTATTAAATTCACTAGTGTCCAAAGTCTAATAATAATTTTGCACCTATTGTCTCGATGACAAAAGATGATCTCATTTAAAATAACGACAGATCCGAAATAGAGAACATTCAAAACCAATTTCATTGTTCCAATGTATTTATATGAAACAATAGTGTCTATGCACGACGTGGATGTAAATATTGTTAGGAGTTTTGCCCATATTTTCAGGTCTTTATGGTAGCGTTGTAGGCAAAGATTTTGAATTAAGTAGTAGACCGCTATAAATCTGAAACTAACAGGGGTAAAGTTAGGTCAGGAGAGCGCTGTATCTATGTGCGATTCGATCGGCAGCCGAGCAATGAATGGATAATGGAAACAATCGTTTCCAGGCATGATAGTGCTGATGTTCGTGAGCTGCCCCGAGGAGAGCTTCCGGCTGCTGGAGGCGGGCGCCAACAGCAGCCTGGCGTGCAGCGCAGGCTGCGGCTGCGACGGCGCGCCCTACAGCCCCGTGTGCGGCCAGGTGAGCGCCGCGCGGCCCACTGCTGGGCCACTCGAGTCATGATCATGAGAACGTCTTCAGTTTGTACGTACGTTCATTTTGTTCATTGATATTCTGCCCCGTGATTCTCGCATCCAGTGACGGGTTAGGATGTACGAAGATGTAAAGTCAAACTACAGATAGTCGCAAAAATACTTATT
>DWDU01004505.1:0-10705 GCA_018245575.1 Jemadia suekentonmiller | reverse complement strand
GGTGGTGAGCCTATTGCCATGCATCGGGCACATATCCAGACTCCGAGCCACTACTAGAAAATCTAAGTTAGAAAAATTCCAATAGTGCCTGACTCGAGATTTGAACCCAGGTCCGATTGATCGGCAGGCGCTCTTTCAACCAACACTACCAACGAAACAGTCAGTCACGATGAAATATTTATTCGTATATTCAACGTGTATCGTTTTAAATAAATGCAAGTTTAAAATAACAAATGAAGTTTAAAATAAATATAATCTTAATATATTGTATGATAAATCACAATAAATTAAGTCAGATTTTTGCTTGTCATTTAATATAATTGCAACCGCGGAAAGCCGGCGACCACAATCTCTGGCGAGCGCTGAAAACTGAAATACAATTACAATAAAACACTTTAACTGCATAATTTCATGTTATTATTACCACAGAACCGACCAACTTACAAGTTTCGTAATAACTGTTAGATTTTATTGTTTTCCATGACTACAAAAATATCGACGTAGTTGGCACTATTTTATATTTGAAAATTCATGAATTTTCGCTGTAGGTAATCTATATTTCTACTTAAAAAATAACTCTATGAACATCAACAATTTTACACTCAGGTTGTTTTTTTGTGGGATAGTAAGTATTAATTCTTTTATCACCGATGAATTTATACGTGTATAACATCACGCCTGAACTCCCGAATACATTGGCAGTGTAGTAAACTACCACGTATATCGATGTCCCACATATCGGGCACAAATGCAGACTCCGAATCACTATTAGGAATTTCAAGTTACAAAAATCGAACAGTAAATGACCCGACCGAGGTATCGAACTTAAGTCGTCTCGATCGACAGTCGCACATTGCAACCAGTCGACCAACGAGGTAGGCTTCGCTATTTGTCCAATAACAACTGGTGATAACCCGTTTGCAAACTTTTTAAATTTAAATTTGTTCGCCGCATTGTAATTGGACTGTCTGTAACATATAGCCACGTACACTTTGGAACAACATTTCTGAAACTTCAAAACTATAACGGCTCAATTCAGTTTTGTGTGTTTTGTTCTTGGTGAGCAAAACAAAGACTTATCTGGAATACCTAAAAGTTATGCTAGGAACACTAACATTTTTAAAGTATTTAACTCTAAAGGAACCAGTTCAGAAAATTACTCGGAATTAAGTCAATCTGCGTTTAACACACCCCTTCTCAAGTTGATATTCCACGCATACCAGACCAGGTGATGTTTGACACGTAAATTGATGTAATTGAAGTGCAATTATTTCCTGAACATTACCAGTACGTTATGGAATAATATCTCTCGAATGTTCCTTTTTTAAACTAAGCAAGACGTACCAATAACAGTCCCAATGTTCCAAGTTTGAAAATTCCTTACTTAATTTGTCTTGTTTGCAAGCGCTGCTGTCGATCGAGAGGCCTCGGGATCAATTCCCGGGTCAGGTATTACTGGATTTTTATAATTTAGATGTCCTAGTAGTAGCTCTGAGTCTGGAAATGTGCCCGGTGTATGGCAATAGTCTCACCACCAAATCCATAGTGGGACTATGTTATGTATAGTGAGTTTATATTACGTAGTCAATACGTCATAAAAATAGCAAATGTGTATAGTTATCTTATATTAATCCAGCGTTTTCTCTTTCAATTTCAAAAGGTATTTCAATCTATTTGCCAGCGTATCCGAGGGGGACTTAGTAAATCTTGCAGGTTTCATCTCTCCCGGACCTATCTCCACATGCGTGCGTTGTCTTCGCATAGGCAGCCGGAACGCTGCATGGATGTCCGAAACCTTAAATAAATAACAAAAAAAACTAAATATATTTTTAATTTTTTCTAACTTAAATTTCTAGTCAAAATTTCTATTAGTGGTTCGGAGTCCGGATTTATGCCCACCCACGCTCACCACCTATTCCACAGTGGGACATATATATACATAACTGATAAAACGTGGGAATGTACTATATTTACACTAACTATCACTTCAGGGATTACAGGCGTGATGTTATGTTTATTAATTTTAATACAATTTTTGCGCTCCCGCTACAGTCGTGGACTAAACAAAAGAGATAGATAACATTTCGCAGACGCATACGGATAGCAAGAGGTGAAATGAAGGTTATGGTAAATTATATTCTTCCAATTATTGACAATTGTTCTGTCATCTGTCACTTGTCAAAAGTCTGTCAATGTTATCACCACTGAATGCCCTCGCCTGACTGCATATAATAAAAAAAACGCTCCAAACCTCAATTTTCAAATTGTTTTCATTCAAGGGACTGCCGTTCATCTCTTTCATTAAATGTCCTGACGACGCAATGTCCTCAAATAAAGTTTTGTTTATAACGTATGGTAAAACACACGCCGATTGAAGTATTAAGTAAATTACAAAGAAAGATACCATCTGTGGAAAAAATAAAGCATGTACTTCAGACAAAAAGCCACGATCACATATAAAATAGTGGTTATTAGACTTTTTTGATATAGTCTCGCCACAGTTCACCGGGCCAGATAAATGGGTGGACTTTTGAACAGTACCAGTACCTACTACTTAGATAACTGGATTAAATTATTTGATGCATTTTTAATACTTAAAAAGAGTATCGTTATTAATCCTTAACAGTACTTATTAGTGCTTACGAAACTTTTAGGCCACGTGAAAGAAAATCCTGTTTATGAAATTAGTTATTTAGGAAATAAACTTATATAGGTACCTACGAAGCACATAAAAGTTTACATTTGGGTAATAGAAAAAGAAAATGGGACCTAATTCTTCTTTTTCTATCCATTCCTAATCCATTCTTGTGCGCATATAAATAAATAAATAAAAATACCCAACTAGGTATTCATAGGATAAACTATGTTCAACAAAGTGATATAGATTATATAAAATATATAGAACTAGATGTAAGTAAAACAAAATACACGAAATGAAAAGCAATACGAGCCTTACCTAAGCATCCTTATAATACATCCTTGTAATGCGTGACACTATCCTTACCTATCCTTACCTGTTAGGTAAAAACAATAAACTGGAGCTCAATTCCAACAATGTCAACAGAACAATTCAATTCCGCGGGACAATCGGAATCATGTCCGAGCAATATCATTCATGTTTTAATTAAAATTCTCATTGCCTGAACATTTACCGAGTCGCTAGCGCTAAATTAGTTTTTCATTTTAATTTTTCTTTAACGCTTACTTCACGGCTACCTCCCTTCTCATTATGGATATCATTTTTTAATATCACCGTTCCATACAATGATTTTTAATTAGATATTAAATACTCCGATCTTACTTAATTTGGTCAGACGCGACTTCGCACGGGCCTCCTAGGTACGGTCCTAGCTACATGACCTGGTCGCGTACGGGCAGAATCGTAGGCGGTTTTAGAAGCCGTGCTCTGCGATCCAAAGCCATACCCAGTATAAGGATTATGTGCAAAACCTCCTCAAATGAGGCCTATCAAACAGAGGACTTCGATAGGCTAATGACGATGAATTTGACCAAATTAATTTTCTATCATAAATCAACGGGAATGGAAATGTTCTGTTATGTCTAATATTTGTTTCGTTGTTATGGGAAAAATAATTTAGTTTAATAGCATTTTCAGTTATTTTGTTGGATTTACGATCCAGAAACTCAGTGAGTTGCTGACATGTAATATGAGTTTAAGGCACAGTGGCTATTCTATACCTATATTTTTCTCAATCGGTAATTAAATGAATAGTTTGAAATATTTCATCTAATAAAATAACCCATCGACGTCGATATGTGGTGAAGAGCTGGCGAGAAAAAGTCACCATCCACTATTTCGGTTAATATCTGCCACCCTAATTTTAATCATAGGAATAAACTTTGTATAATGGGATTTACATGTTATATCGTTAAAGGATCCTAGTAATTCTAAAGTGGTCTCAAATTAGTTTAGTTCCACTATAGCATTGATTTTGTCATTATCGAATTTATCTGCGTTCCACTACGGGGCTCACATTAAAATAAAAAATTTCAGTACGAAGCGAATGAAATCGCTCATGTTAGCATACCATAAGAGAGGTCAAGTATATTTAATCATGTATAGATGTAAGATATTCGAGAATCGTTTAGTAATACGATATTTTTATAAACCTTATCATTTTTCTGAGAAGTTTTTCCATTGAAATTTTTCATCAATATTTAATTTCGAACGTTATTCGCGGGAGATTTTTCCTTTCTCATTAGCATTTTTATTATCAAGCTTTCTTTCAAAGCAAAAGGATTTATATTCAGCCAGTCAGAAAGATTTATTAATGATTTACCATAAAATTAGAAAGTTAAGTACATGGAGGTGTATCGCATACTAAAATAAAAAGATACGTACTAAGAAAAAGTCACTTATTTTAACGGTATTGACACCTTTCGTGACGGTTTTAAAATTCAAAATGATTGACCAATGTGTCTAAATATCGATGCTCTTAATATTACTAAAAATGTTTTAAAAATGTCTATGATGAACGTTATGTCAATTAAAGAGTATTGTAGGATAGAACAGGTATTTTATCTTTTGGTAGTTCAAAAGATAAAATATCAATAAAGATGTCCATACGGTCGCTAAAGGAAAAAGGCACGATTTAGTGCAACATATAATAATCAACTATATTAATCTATACTTACCGCCAAAACTGCAGCCGAACTTTTACAAAGTATCATAATTTTTAAAACAACAAAGGGCTATCTACCACGAACTGAAGTACAGTACTATAAAGTTTGTTTTACACATCACAAATACCAAATGGAAACAGTGTTTGATCGAAATAGATCCCTTAAGATACTTTCAATACATTACGGTACATAAGACGCTATTCTACTAATATACACTCTTAAATACTATTACCTCACTCTTAGCAGAATCTACTCGTAAATCTCTTTGAAATAGATTCAATCTCAGTATAGAAATTCTGTAAGAATGACGCTTTGTGTAAAATAAAACTGAAGAGAAAAAAAGGAAAAAAGTGTTCCAAAGATTCGGACAAGTAAAAAAAAAATATGTAGAATGTATGGTAGTTAAAAAAATAAAACACCTACAATGGGAATGTTCTTGAATATAGATGATGCAGTTCACGACTCTATTACTTTAATTAAATAAGTAAGCTGAAGTGCAACGTATACGCATAAGAGTCGTGAATGTAGCAAAAGCACCGCAATTCTGTAAAGGTAGAGATGTAATTGGTACTTGCGGCTCTCTGCCTATGCCATAAGACGGGATAAAACATTTTTTTATTAAAATATAGACATTCATACATCATACATCTGTTCTTATATTAACGATATTTTTATTAATATAAAAATATATACAAAGTTTAAAAGTTTAGTGGAATGTTGCCACTCAACTAAATAGGTAGAGGCAAATCTATTACTTGACTGTCACCCGGCGACGTAACGTTTTACATAAATCTTGTCGCTGCCGCAGTAAATTCCGACAAATACCTTATTACGGCCAGAAAACCTGGGAAAAACCTTTTATCTCTGTCCCGTTTCAAATTGCCCTCGCGTTTTTTATTTAAATAAAATAGCGAACGAGCAAGGAACCACCTGGTATAAAGTGGGCAGGACGTGCACGTCTGTCGCACATAAGTAGAATAAGCAACTGATTGACTACATTCATTTGAATATGTAATATAATTATATAAAATGTTTATTATTGAAAGTTTACTACATATAATTAACTGAAGTTTAAACTGATATTTAATCATAAAAGATTACCTTTCAATTTTGATCAACTTGCATGAATATGCAACATTATAATTATAACGTACAATCAACATGAGAGTTACCTTTTGTGTAAATGGTTTTTATTGGATTATATTCGTAAAAAAATCAATTGTACAGGAATACATGTTTGTTATTTTAGCATTACGTCTTCATAGAGACAAATTTTCCACGCTATAAATAATATGTTTGCGTTTCAATAAATTCCATTTCACTGAAGACAACAGAATTCCCGTGGATGTCGCTACTAGTTTACTGAATTAGTCCACAAATATATAGTCTTCCATTATTGACATTATATTGTTAAACGATTTTTTAAAATGCTTTCTAGATGATCTATTAAAAAAGTAATTATTATTGTATAGTGAATTTCTATAGTACCTACACGAGATTTTTTTATCAGTGCACATTATTTATTGATAGCAGCACTACGTGCAAATGTCAAATGAGAATTTAAAATCTGACTTATTTGCCGGTCGTTTTTATTTACAATTTGAGATAAAATGTCTATTTTTCACAGTTTTCCGCAACTGCCACTTCAAGGAGACACAGCATTTTGTAAAATAAATGAAGTATACTGTACCGCCGATGCTAGATATGGAAACATAACAACTTTTACTAATACGGTAAGGTTAACTCTGCATGACTACATCGAAAGTATTTGAGAAGTATTATTTATTATTATTCATTTTTGCAGACGAATAAACATCCAAAAATCAACGTGACAAAGGACTTACATCACCACAGAGTTACAGATGAGAATATATCTGTCTATGTGGATGTTCAGGACAATTTTCTGAAGAAAATCACTAGTGTGTGGTATAAACAGGGATTTTTAGAAGCTTTGAGCGTCGCCGCAGACCCAAGTATTAATCGAGAGAGTAAATTTTTGGCGGTAACTGCGTCCTACGCGTTAAAAGTAGCAAACCTATTCACTACTTTCCGTTATTTTATGCAACCACATTTGAAGGACATAGGGCCTAAAATCGTATCAAAGTACTCCAGAACTCGCAACTGGGGGCAGTCTCCTATTAAATGCTTAGCATGGCATTCACACACGACTAAAATAGCTATAGCAACGGCCGATGATAATGTAAGGGTGTATTGTTCCGAAGTGTCTTTTGTGTCAACCCTAAAGTGCAAAGCGCAGGGTCATGTGTCTTCTTTATGCTGGAGGCCGTACTCCGCGTCGGAGATAGCAGTTGGATGTGAACAAGGGGTGATAGTATGGACTGTAGACCCTAATTCAATGTTTACGAAGCCATCATCAAGTAATGCAGTTGTTTTGAAAAGGTAAATGTATAAACTTTCTAATACTCTTGCTGTGTTACTTCATTCTCTGTTTCCTATATGTTTAATATTAAAAAAACAGTACTGTGACATTTTGGTTTGATTAATATTAAGTCAATCAGAAAATGTATGTTGTTTAATGTTTCAAAGAAATATGATGTTACATCACACCTGCAATCCCTGAGGAGGCAAGCAGAGCAAAGTATTGTGTATTTCACCAGTACATTCCACTATGAAAATAGGTGAAGAGCCTAATTCCATACATCGATTCTGAGCCACTAGTGATGGTTCAAGTTAGGCATATAAAATTGCATTTATATACATATTTTATACATATATCACATGTTATGCATGTGTCTCTCTGTATAAAACATACTTAACTTATGTTTTGAAATATCTACCTAACTCTGTATCCAGTGTATTGTGGGCATCAATATTTCCAGATCTGGTCACAGTCCAGTCACCGATGTGAGCTGGTCTCCGAATGGTGATCTCCTTGTCAGCTGCTGTGGAGCAGACACATCTATGCTTATCTGGGATGTGGCCATGGAAAATGCAATTCCCCTGAGAAGGGTGGCAGGTGGTGGGATTGTATTTGCGAGATGGTCATTTGACAGCAGCAAGATCTTTGCTGCGACATCATCTATTATATTTAGGTACTGTAATATTACTCTCTTATTTGTTATCTTTTGATTTTGTCTTTAATTATTGGAGCTGTATGATAAAAGCCTTCTCAAGCGACATATTTGCCTTTCCATATAAATTTCATTCTATATGTAACATCACAACTATTATCCCCACAGAGGTAGGCAGAGGAGTGTAGTACACTCCCACGTTTCACCAGGTACATTTACGTCCCACTATGGAATAGGTGGTGATCCAATTGCCATGCACCAGGCACAAATTCAGACTCTGAGCCACTATTAGAAAATCCAAATTAGAAAAGTCTATACTATCCAACCTGGGAATCGAACCCAGGACTTCTTGATCGGCAGTCATGCTTGTAACCAAGACGACCAACGAGGTAGTCTAAGTTACATTTTGTTCGATAAAACGTAAAGTATTCTAGGAGTATGTTAGACAGTGAAGTACAGTGCAATGGCTACTCTAAATAAATATTGTCATCAACATTTTAAATGTAGTCCGAAGATATATGGATTGAATGATGACGAATATACAACCTGCTCAGTTTTCACTTGTTTTGGTAGTCCATCAATCTCTATTTTCATTTTCAAATAAATTAGAGAATACAAATACAAAATGTGTCATTAAAGAAAAAAAAAAGAAAGTTTTCATATAACGTGTTTGATATTCTTCTTACCTGTTGAGGCAGAGTCTCAAATTTGTTGCTATGTATATTTCAAGGACACAATATTTTTTTTTGTGCATTCACTTCGTGATAAAATACAGACTGCATGCATAAAATGAGGTATATGTATTTGATTTGTAGAATATGGGATACAAGAACCTGGACTCCGGAGCGATGGTGCGCGCGCGGACACCGCGTGGTGGCGGCGTGCTGGGGGCCCAAAGAAATGGTGCTCTTCGCTGCCAAAGATGAGCCAATAGTATATGCTCTTACCAATACTGGACTATTGAATGGCAAGTAACATAAAATTATGTCATCATTTGTTCCTAAGTCACCTTTTTCTTTTAGTTTTTCGTTAATATTTTTTATTATAGGCGATAACAAATTGTTAGATGTTTTATATATAAATGTTTTCAGTTCAATACAATGTACATTACTAGAAATATGAATTATGAATAAGTAAGCTACAACTAGATTTTTAAAAAGCTGTAATTTAAATATTAGTGAAATTGAATTGATCTAATTGTAAATGACTTCTGTATCCCAACTCACAGGTGTAAAAACCAGCAAAGCGCAACCAATCATAGATGTAACAAAGGTGGAATTGTCCTCGGGTGACCCAGTGGGTGGACCCATCTTGGATATGTCCTGGGACCCGACTGGAAAATATCTGGCTTTGCTTTTTGAAGAATCACCTATTGTAGCAGTATTCTGTATAACCCAACTGATGATGCAGCTCAATGTTTCGCCATGGTGAGTGCTTTGCTTCTCCTAAATTTAATTTTTTAATATTAATATCCTGAAGAGTGCTAAGGTCTGAACTGATAATGAAGTTGTAGCTTAAAACTTGGTCCTAGCTCATTTTACTGGTTTTAATTTTGAGGCAATAATTTATAATAACTGCCATCCTATTGGGATATATTTGCCTATTTGTGGGTGTATGTCTCTATCTGTGTTGTTGTGTCTGTTATATTTGTGACCAGAGATACCTTAAAATTTATCACAATGCTATTGTAATTGTAATATGTATGATGTTCAGTGTTCTTCTTGTATTATGCTTAGGCAATGTAAGTTAATTCTCTATACCCTTCACACATCAAACATTCAGACCATTCCCAAGGTAGATGCATAAGTTTCTTTGTAGATGTCTATGACCAATGTTATAACATAATGCATTTTCACTTTCCTTGGAGAATCATGGCTAAATTTTAGCCTTCCACACAATAATAAAAAACAGCATCAACATTGCCATCATCGGGATTATTTCATTTGTATTTTTTAGAATTTTAACTGTGCTCTTAATTCATTTTTAATTCATTTCAATAAATGTATTAAAGCATTTAATATGAAGTCTTTGTCAGAAATGAAAGTTGTTTTTATTAATATTTTAATAATACATATTTGCAGTTGCTTTGTCAACGGTGTAGAAGATGAGCTGCCAGCATCCATCGCGTTCCAACAGAACTTCGCTGAAGGTGCTTGTCTAACGATAGCCTGGACCAGTGGGAGGATACAGCACTTTCCCATCATATATACGGACACTTATTAACAACATTAAGTTTGAAAATATAGGAGATCATTATTTAATCGTGATAGTTTTATCACCTTTCTATTATGTATGTATGTATGTATAATATTACCCTGATCATCCAAGTTTTTGTTGGTTACCCAGATTAATCTCAGACTCTTCAATTCAAAATTTCATGTTCTAATCTGATATAATCATTATATTCTACTGTTGGTATTTTAATCAGCTATTGATTATTAACTATATGAAGAACAGAATTTACTTGAATAAGATCCAGATTGAATAAGACGATACAATGATATGTGTATGGTGATTATTTGTCATACAATATATTAATCCAAGTATCTGTGGACTTTGATATGGAATGATGCCAAATGTCATGAGAATGAATATATCTAAAACCATATGAGGATGAGTGAACTCCATATTGGTCTGTGAAATAGATATATCTGATGTATATCAAGACTAAAATGTGCTAATGAATCTGGTTTAAAAGCTGTACAGTAACATTGCTGACTGTTGATTTGTATGAAAGAGTAATTGAATTGATAAATTAGTTCTATTATTCATTTCCTTTATATAATGCAGTACTTTAAAATACTTTTTCACTTTTCGATTCGTCATATTATTTAGTTAATGCTTTTGCACAGCATTAAGTATGTTTATGGATGTATGTAATATTGACTGGAGTTAGTATAGTAATTATTCTTTAAAAGTAATATATTTTTGTAAAATGACAACCATGGATAGTATATTCAAATTCAAATTCAAATTCAAATATCATTTATTCAAAATTGGTTCATTGGAACACTTTTTGTACGTCAAAA
>DWDU01004504.1:0-10705 GCA_018245575.1 Jemadia suekentonmiller | reverse complement strand
ATTTAGATTTTCTAGTAGTGACTCGGAGTCTGGATATGTGCCCGATGCATGGCAATAGGCTCACCACCTATTCCATTGTGGGACGTAAACGTAAATGGTGAAACGTGGGACTGTTCTACATTCCTCTGCCTACCTCTTTGAGAATTACAGGCGTGATGATGTTACGTAATATAAATATATATTTATATAAAAGTTTGTATATAACTCAAACATATACATATGCAAATAAGGAGATAGGGGTAAATTATGGTAAATTATTATTGTCGCTGGTAGACATTGGCAAAGCTTGAGTAATCGTACAATTTTAGTTAGTGTTGAAGAATAGCTTTCTTCGCCCTCTTTTCAAAGAACCTAAAATGGTACTTCAAAAATACCTCACTAGCAAACTGGTTCCTTCTTTTACACATGCTCTGCAAAATGATACCTAATTGTGAATGGCAATCAAGAATAAAGTATTAAATGTACGATATATAACAAAAAGCCGCACGGAACTACAATACTTTTAATTTTCTGCGGAAAATAGAAGCGACGTCTTAATAAATAACGTTTCCAGTAATAAAATAAGTACCTTATAATAATATGTAATTATAGCTTAACTTTACAAATGTTTATTGAACCTTTTGTAATGATTATGGTATCACATAATCTAATAGTGAATTGTAATTGCTGTTTAGATATATTTTACGTTTAAATTTATGGACAAAAACAGTTAAATCAACATGATATTTGTATCGAATACAGAAAAGTTTTCAAGTCACCTTTTCATACATTGACCTCAAGAAAATACATTACATTTTTGACCTCATGAGACTACATTAGTCATTGCATTGCTTTCGCTGTCCCCGCTGGAGGGTCATCGACTTTCTTCATCTCTCGTGTTTTATGTAACTTCCCCTACTACCACACTACAAGCGAACACAAACTCAAGTTTAAAACCATTGATGTTATCTTCATTACTATCAACTTTATTACTGCGCCGTTATGTCTATTTTTGCTTGTTCATATTTCTGTTTGGGTCAATATATCATTGAAAACATCATGTGCGTCTTCTACATACGAGTTACCAAACATTTGTTATATGAACATAGGCTACCTGTGACGGTATCTTTATATAAATAAGGCTTAAAATTGCTTGGTTTGTATTTATTGGTATGGAGAGAATTCGTCATGTTTTTGTACAAATTTACATTTGCGGTTGTGGCAAAATATTTCCCTTTTATGTCAACTTTATGTCTTGCGAATAAGGTGGGTATTTCTATGTTACTCATTTAATTAATGGTTTGTGATTCTTGGTATTTGCTTTAAAGGAAAAGCGACGGATGTAAACCGGACACAGGAACCGTGTGAAGTGAAATTTCTTTAGGTTTTTAGGAGAAGGATGCCGTGGGCGTTCCGGCACAAATGTTTCAATGTGACATCATATGACGTGTGACACGCAAATACATGTTTTATCACAGAACTTAATAAACCTTTTGTATCTATAGCCGTAGTTAATTAGTTGCCGTTATTTTATTTTTCTCCGCCTTGTTTTGTAAACGAAGTTTATTGCGAAAGCGAAATTTAGGTATATTCGTCAAAATACTCGATGACTAGAATGGAAAAGCGTGATACAATATGCCTCAGTTCCTAAGAATGATTTGTGGAAGGGGAAATTTTGGAAAGGCACCTAGCCTTAACTGATTAAAAATGTGATTTGGCATCAAGGACGTCCTTTGTTAACAATAATGAAGGATAAATAATTATTTGTATAAGTTACGCACACAGATTAGAAATACTTATTGACCTATTTGTTACTGTTGGGGAAAATATACAATATAATTGCAAATAATCTTGGCATTTTATACAAATTTATTATTTTACTGAGAGCACGTCACTCATACTGGTAAGTATTTAAAAGAGTTTTTTAAAACTTTACTTTCCATCGTCAAAATCTATTAAATATGTTCACTAAAAGTCGTTGTTTAAAGTTAAATTGTTGAGAAGCTTTAGAGTGGAAATCTACGTCTTTATTAACGCTTATCCTATTTTCTTGTGACTAGACCCAAAGTGCTTCTGGAGACTAGAATATGGAGCTACGATATCTCCTGCTTGTTGTAAGAGACGGATTAAATTAGGCTTCCGGGGTTGCGAGCGGCAAGAGTGGCAGTGCTATCCATTCACATAAAGATCTCGGGAAGGGTGACGACAGGTGTGCCTGCATTTTGTAGTGTGAATTGGAGAGCATTGGTTCTGACGAGTTTAGCACCCGTATGGGAGTCGAGGCCGGTGAAAATGCGACATAGTTAGGTATCTGTCCCACAGTACCTTTGGCACCTTCCTAAACACATATTCCTGGATTACTTGTCACGAGCGTCTTTTGTATTTGATTTTTTCCTGAGTATACTATTTTTTTTAAATCGGTTTATCTCAAGGACTTAAGAAAATCTTATCCAAACTTAGTCATTTTATTAATAATTTCCTTACCTTTAATAGTCGACTCGGACTTAACGGAATTAATAAAGACAAACTTAGCTCACTTAAACAGGTTTTCATTCACAACGCCGAAGCGATTCCCATAGTTACGTAAAATTCATGTCCACTTTCATAATTACACAACATCCGTATAGAAACGGTATTGTAGTTACGCGTCACTCATTCACATTTGAATGTATGAATAACTAGACTCGCAAATTATTAGATATAACAGTCTCTACATTCTCGTAGTGTACAGATTCAGCGACATATTTTGGTAGAGTCTACAAAGTGTGACGTATGAAAATTCGATAGACAGAAAGTCTGTTGTATTAAAGAAATGATTGAAATGAATCTTACGATTGTTTTATAAAGGAGACCTCGCTGATTTTTATTCTTATGCTGTAGAAATAACGAATACATGCATGCATGCATGTAAAAAGACTGAGAGTATCGTAAACAGTCGTCTGAATATACTCTTTTAATTGTTAAGCGACTGATGAGAGCTTATGGAGAAGGACCACAAAATGTGTTGTAATCTCGTCGGGATAATATAAGTTAGGCCGGTACATATTAAAATAACGGATACAAATGAGAAAATCAGTTTTTTTTACCTCATGACAATAAATAAATATTGTAAACAATTATTATCATCAACACTTTTTAATATGTGAACGTTTAGTTGGATACATGGTTTCTTTCAGAACAATAAGTATCAAGGTCATAGTGCAATGCGCTGGTAGACTTCAGTTTGACAGACAAGCTTTAAAGAGCATAATGGAACCAACTCTATAAAATGCAGTTCCGTCACGATGTTTTTCTTTTCCGTTTTGCCCAATTATGTTTCATATAGAAATGAACCCCACAATTCGAACAAGTTTTAACCCCAGACCGTCGGATTTTATCCTAAACTATGGGATTCCAATCCCAGACTGTCGGAGTCGATCACTGAAGAAAAGAACACTTGACTACGACTGTTCAATATTATAACGTTTGATTTCATAACTCTTCATGTTTTGTCTACGATTTATATTATTCACATTAATTAATCCTTACACAACTACAGGTTAGGTTTCACACCAAGTTATCATAATATTCATGTAAAAATCTCGTGTCACAGTGGCAGTGACTTCGACACGGCTTGACCGAATTTTATGAATTTTTTTGTGTAAATCTGGTTGGGCTCAGAATAGGTCGTAGACTATTTTTTACACCTTTGAGTGATACGGGTTACCTACACTATCCTGAACAAAAATTCAATTTGTTTGATGAAATTTTTTTTTGTAGATGTTGCTTCAAAAAATACCTATGACGTCAAATTTTTACCTTCCTGCCCCCTTCCATTGTGTTATCGCGATTTTAGTATGAACAATATCCACACAATTTAACCTTCGTTCGTTTCTCGACCTTTTAAAGCATTCAAACCCACTTACAATAAATTCATTATTTAATAACCAAAATATTCACTAGAAATAATTTATATGGCAGAACACCGTTTGCCGTGTCTGCGACTGATGCATATACCTATATATATGTATTGTATTTACATATACGAGTATATATATGTAACACAGAATATCAAATCTAATTATACATAATTACACGTCTGTGTTCATAGCCATTAATATTATCTTTATATACACATATACATCACACCGAGAGAGTGAAATTGGATCCTAATTATTCATTTTACTCGGCTCTCTTAAATTACTTTGAACGGCTGTTACGTTGATTTAACGCTTTTCAAATAATGAATGGTTTTGAAATAATAATATATATGTATATTGATAAAATTCAGTAATATTTTAACGAGATTACTAACAAGAGCAAAGTGTCGATGAAGCCTAGGGATCATCTTGGTATGAATAGTAAATGTCCACTTATGTTTTTGTATATTCTCTACTACGTCAAGATACTATACTGGTAGTTGCGGTTACGGATACCAAAAGTCCATTCGGCGAATTTATCTGAAACGTTCTTCGATTACTGCGATACATACTTATGCATATCTCTGTAGAAGAATCTGAATGGTAATATTGAAGGCCATTACTTCGTTTTCCCACTTCCGTTAAACCCTTACACTATTACGACCTTACATAATAGTTCCATTAAACCATTAAGGGCTTGCATAACTTCGTGAATAAAAGACTCAAGCTGTAAATAATGTCGTCATATATTCATTCGCTATAACAGTACGTTACCAAAGTTAATAATTTTGTTCACCTCTTCTTATCTGCAGCTATATTTAAACCTTATAAGCGAGCGTTCTTGTCAGCCCGCTTGTTATAATTATGATTTGTGTCTTACATAAAAAGCGGTCTATATCTGTAACAGAGCATCAGCAATACTAGGTCAGTCGCGCACACGGAACCGACATGCAGACATACAGATAGATTCGTTACGGCTGTTAGGTTCGCGAACAACGTCTGTAACAGTAGCTATCAGTGTACATAGACAACTCATTGGTTATATTCAACATTTACACACGACAGTTAACTGTATTCATAAATATTTTACCTTAAATAATTTTTATTATTGTTATATTCCGTATTCGAGGATTGTTGCAAACATCATCTATTGGAAAGCGTAATGCAAGTAAGATGTATCACGCTTGTCTAGAAAATACCTATTCACTGTTTAGTTCATTTAAAGTTAACAAGACATTTCTGACTGCCCGTTGGTCGTGTTAGTTGCAAGCGCGACTGCTGATCAGGCGCTCCGGGGTTCAAATCCCGGGTCCAGTGACGGAAAAGTCAACAACTAATATAACCTTATATTGATAATGGTGAAATTCTGAATAGTAGGTTAAAGTGCCAAAGTATGATCCGATTGTATCTGGATCCGATTGGATCCGAAGTGTAGAATCTGCCAATGACGCCATATCAAAAAAAATATAAAAAATAAAGAGAGTCAGATACGGAACTGACGGCCGCGACAACGATGCCACGCAAATAGTGAAAATACAAACATTTGCAGAATTCACTGTAAACATGCAACTTTACGAAGTTACAGCAAAAACACAGTATATATGAGTTAGTCACATGAACTGTCTACAATCATCGCACATTTCTTTACAAAGGAAGCGACGGTCATGTCGTGCGATAGAATCGAACATACAAAATTCAAATCGTTTCCGAACTTGGATAGACTTTAATTATAAAGTGACATACGCACTATTCTTGCTTACTTTAAACGCAATTCCTAGTTACACAATTGGAGGTATACATTATACCGAAGAAAAAAAACGTAAAATCACGCCTGTAATACCCGAAGAGGTAGGCAGAGGAATGTAGAACATTCCCACGTTTCACCAGTTACGTTTACATTATACCTGCTTTTAAAATACATGTATTTGTAATAACGTGCTCGAACGCAATTCTTCGTAGATGCGGTCCGTTACATTGAATCCTACTCGTAATTTTATGAAAGACTCAATTATGATTAAAATGAGTTTATTATAACCATAATTGAATCTTCATAAAATCAGTTGCAGTCTTTCATCAAATCTGTTGAATTCGCATATCATTCCTGTGCGACATTATAACATTTGTTTGATTTTTGCAAAAAAGGCATTAATGAAAACATATGTGAACACAGCTTTATTCTTTATATAGAAACACACATCATATACACCACGTACATGTATTATAAAAAATGACGCACTATGTATCACGAAAAAACGCGATTACAATTTGTGAGGTTTCTTAGAAGTGAAAACAAAATCTATGTATGTATATATATTATGATTCCGAATCAGCGTAAGATGCTAATTGGGTAATATTCACAGTATAGTACATCAGTTTTCTACTAAAAGCGAAATAAAAATTTACGGGTTTGGTAACTAAATAAATTTAAAACTTTATTTAAACCACTGATTCTATGTCTTTTTGGATAATCAAGAAATAAATAATTAATACCTATATACTCAAGTCTTCTGATAAGAAATGCTCTATTACTTAGCTGTGTTCATAAGCTGTAGATTAATGGAGACTATTGGTAGAGTAGCGGTTCAAATTGTTAAGATATTCATTAAATATAAAGAATGAATTTATTGAGGTTCTATGGTCAATTATAAATTTTTTATATAACGAATCTCTACTCCGTGTCATATAACCAAAGTGTTAATACTCGTATGTATCTCACATTGACTGTATGAACGTAAACAATGAATATTGTTTTATTTTATTTGATATATTTGTAATAGAATTTAATGAAAGTTTTATCTATCTGCACTTCATATCTACATAAACTTAAACCGTGTTAAATCTCACACTCTGTCTTACACGTAATGTTTAAAAAAAACACACAAACATTTATCTTCACGAATTAAAATATTTATATTGTCAGTAAATTATACAAATTGGTTCATTAGTGCTGAAATGAAAAAATGGTACTATGAATAAGATTGTTCAGATTAAAATGTGTAGCTTCTTCACGTCTCTCCCACTCGCAGCAATTGCGTTCGATCTGCGCTGTATGAGTACGTTACAACGGTACAACAAACTACGCATCAAATGTGTAATTAATTAAAATAAAACAACGCCACAGTTATTACTAGGTTGGGAATTTTCAATACGAATTCAAAAAAAATCTAAATCACACTACAAAATATAATATGAATTTCTTGAAGTGACAGTTACACCCTATTAAATTTTTTAGGAGTATCTGATGATCTCATTATTCTTTGTTGAATTAAAATTTTTACAATTTTGCAGTCAAAACCGCGCATCCACGTATTTGTGTACGTGCTAAAATTATGTATCGGCTTAAGTACTAACAGACGCCAAGCCTCGATGCGAAATATTACGAAAAGAAATCAAGTAGGTCCAAACCGGATGGGGATATCCCGAAAGAATATACCCGAGACAAACCCGTAGAAAATTTAATAAAGTGTTACTGCACATAACACGTACATGATCTAAATTACCACAAAAAAGACGAATATTCATGTCATCAAAGCAATGTCTGTACATACACTTGTCTTTGATATGCTAACTAGTATGAATTGCTTATCTGATGCGATACGTTTTTTAATCAGATTAAAATTGTATTTGCAAATTCAATGCAGTAGTTTTATTTCAATGTGACAGACGGGTGTCTAAGGATGTTTTTAGAAATAATCTTTGGATTGTTTGGTTTAAAATATGTATTATCATTTATTTTAAACTGTAATAAAATGCTTTTAGTATTGTACTGTTGACGTAAATATTAATTATTTCAAACTGTAATAAATCATCATCACCAGCCTATCTAATCCATTGCTTGACATTATCCTCCCCTGCAGGGTTTTTGCCCATAAACGAATAATAATATAATTATGATACTTTTCGTTCATTCTTTATTGGTTGACAAGTAGTAGCGGTTCTAAAATGAAGATTAGCTTAGTAGTGAACGCCTTTACCTACAGACTAAGGTGTTTGATTGAAAAGAGTCCTATTTGTTCTTTCTGTAAGTATATCATTTCCGTAAATCGTTCCTAGTGATAACGTAAGTAAAAACAAAATTGTTATTTACAATACTTAATTCTGCTTCATCGTCGTATCGACAGCTGATTATGAGTGATCGGCCATCGTGGAGAAAGGATTAGTCGCAATGTCGAGGGTGCGCTTGGCAGTATATGATCATACTTATCAGACATGGTCGCCGCTCGCGGAGGCTGCTTTTATGCACCCCACTTGATTATGAGACCTTATTATAGTTAATTGAAATTATGAGACTTGATAATTACTTTAGGGAAAATGTTAACAAAATTTTCAACTAATTTTATATATTTTTTTAATTTCTCACCGTTTAGTAACACTTTTGTACACATGGAGATAATGGAATGCTAAAAATCCTTCAAAATTGCTTATGTATTGCTCACTATTAGGCGACAGGAATGTTTTCATAAGATGGCACTGTATACTTTCAGTAAGTACTTTATACAGGACTGCTCTAACGCTTACGTTTTTTACCGTGGTTACTGACTTGTTTTTGAGATTAACAATTTAATTAAAAAAAAATTAAGTATTTCATTTAAATTTTTAGTCTTTTTAATATTGTTTATATTGCTATCTTTGTAATCTATCCATATATGTATTGCATGTGAGTGTAGTTTTTACGAGTCTTAAGAAAAAATCGTTCAGTGTGTATTAACGGTTATCCAAGATTCCCAATTGCAAATCTTGTAGTGCACTACGATATTGACGTAAAAACAAAAATTGTTGGACAGTCGTGCAGAAAACATCTTATGAAAAATTACTGTCATGCTGAGTGTAGGTATTAGAAATAATAGATAATTACATAGGTAGGTCACATAACATCAACATATAAACTAGACCTTTTGGATACCTCAATTCGAGTGACAATAGATATTCAAATCAGATCAAATATTTAAATTCTACCTTCAAAAAATTATTATTATGAAAGTATTTTTGTATGTGAAAGGTACTGTTGCGAATGTTTAAAGTCATTAATACGCTACCATATGGATATTGATCCCTTATCTCATTATACATAAAACTGTTATCATTCCACTGTTGGAAATGGGTCTTTTGCTAGGTCGAGAAGCATTAAAACTTAATATGCTGCGCAGGCTAAGGGCGGGTTGGTAGACTTTACTCGGCTTAGAGAGCATTACTGAGAACTAAGAGTTGCAAGTTTCCTGACATTGTCAGGAAACTTTTCTATCTTTATCATTAGAACAAGTGATATTTAAACTTAAATCGCACATTTTTGTAAAGTGGTCCAGTTTAGAACTTAAGACTAGGACCTCTCAAGTGCGAAGGTAAATTCAGAACCACTATGCTGTTCCTGTTTTTAACATATTATACATATTTCTTATAATGACCAGGTATATCTACATTGTTTTGTGTCAGAAGCTTTTTAACCACGGGTTCATTCGATTCTTATTTTGAAATATCAATATATACGCTTTTTTCTTTGAACATCCATAAATTGCATAAATGCATCGATGCATCCCTCTTAGCAACGTCCAGTGTACCGTGAAACTAAGCGCATATAAACCGCATCGCTGTGCCATTTCGAACACTGTGACGCCAACGACGTACGAAACACGTCAAAATGGTACCGAACTACCTTCTGGTCTTGACCTTGGCGGTTGCTGTCAGCGCCAGAACAGCGTCCACGAACCAGAACACACTGGACGAGGGCCGGAGTTCAGAGGACACTATTTTAGGCGACCTCAAAGTTGCGTACGAAACATATAAAGATTGCAGCGGTAGCGATATCTCGAATTGCCTCAAAGTGAAACTCGCGAAAGCTCTGAATAGGATATCGAAGAGTGAGGAAGTCTCGATTCTCAGTGGTGTAAAAATCACGAGGGACAAGGATGCCGAGTTCGAGAATGTGGTCGACGAGGCGATTCCGAGAGGTCTTGACGAGAGCTCCCTGGACAGCCTCATTTTGGACAAGATCGTTGGATTCATGCAGACTCATACCATCCAGGTAACAAAAAATTGTATTGTTCCTTAACTATTTTCAGAAGCAGTTAAGCAGCTTACATTTTATTTATGTTGCATCACTTGCAATCACCTCTACTATTATAGCAATCCACCTCGCATGCAGGAATCTACCAGCATTCTAGAATTTGTTAGATATGCGAGAATTAAACATGTTCTTCAACTGCAATTGTGTTCACTGCAACATTTTGTATTTTATCCCAGAAGGGTGGAACCATAATTTACCATGCTGGTCAAATACCACTTGATATAATCAACGTTTGGGATATATTATGGAAAGTTTTAAGAATTTACGTTTCTTCCTTACACATTCTCCATGCCTTCTCTTTTTTAAGGTTGTCTTCCTTCACAGTTTTAGCAAGTGATATTTTAATAGAGATCATAAATACAAAAGCTATTTCAATGTCTAAGAAAAATTTTTAGAATTTGCCGTAATCTTTTCTCAAAGTAAGAGGTTCAATTGCGAAAGAAAAGATTATGATCACGGAGTCAGTCTCTATAAGATCTGTGTTCTCGAATCAACAGTGTAATTTATGATCACCAGTGTTTAGTAGAAAAGCATAGGAAATTTTATCAGAAAATTAGATCGTACCAAGATGGAACCATGAAGTAGAAATAAGTGTAGTTAATCTTCCATAATAGCTAAACGCATTTGATACTAAAAGAGGCTTTATTGCCTTGTAAGTTAAATAATTTGCCTTTTTTAAAAATCGTAAGTTTTTTAATTTTAATTTAATCGTGGCCAAGAATGTATATAAAATTTATGCTAAATATTTAGGAGCATTGATAAAATT
>DWDU01004503.1:0-10705 GCA_018245575.1 Jemadia suekentonmiller | reverse complement strand
CTACTAGAAAATCTAAATTAGAAAATCTAAATTAGAACATTTTTGTAGTGCCCGACCCGGGAATCGAACCCAGGACCAATTTCAATTTATTGATAGTTAAATTCTTTATGATCTTGGCTTTCGTAATTTTATTTATTTTCTTCAATATTTACATTAGTGCACCGCTGCCCTGTATCTGATTACTTTTCTGGATTCCTACCCAAAGGTTGTCTGGTAGAAATCGCTTATTAGCGATAAGACCGCCTATTGTTATTGACTGGCCCGTTGGTGCAATAGTTAGTGAATCTGACTGTTGCGCCGAGGGTCGTGGGTTCGATTCCCACCCAGAATAAATATTTGTGTGATGAGCGCAAGTATTCGTTCTGTGTCTGGGTGTAATAACAATATCTATTTAAGTATATATTTATGTGTAAGTATATATGTTGTTTATCAGCCATCTGGTTACCATACCACAAGCTCTCTTGATGCTTACTTTGGGATCAGATGGCCATGTGTGGAGATATCCCAAGATATTATTATTTAGAATTTATTTGTAATTTATCGGTTTTGATGGCTCTGACAATTCAGGAGTTCTAAGTTGTTGTTCTCATTAATACGATTTTTTCGTTACATACATCGAATGTTTATATATTAGTCGAATAACTTTTAAGAAATTCTACAGCTTTGAAGATTTCCAACAAACTCATAATTTATACGAAGGTTGGTAATTTTACTAATTCATATGTAAATGAACGCGCCTTGTTTTACATAAGAAATACGCTCACGTAGTTATAGAGCTCCTAGAAGTGGCAAGCGCGCATCTAGCTATCAATGGCTTCGGTCAAAATCATATTTAGCGCACTTGGCACTTCGTAAAAATCATATTCCGGCATTCGGTTCTGAGCGTAATGAATATAAATTTAGTCATATTTCGAATCAGTAGCAGACGCATCTTATGCTGGCTGACGCCTCATTGCTTGTTTTCATGTCACACTTTATATCCATATAGGAAAAATCATCTTAAACGTTTAAGTGTGTACTAATAAAAAGATTTATTCCGCATGTTGATGACAATGAAAGAACGATGTTCATCGTCTATTAATGGCAATTGGAGCGGGCGAGGTCGCGCACTTGTCGGACTGGTCACCCGGAGGGAGCAAGTGGTAGTGACAAGATCAACATAAGACCAAGTATTGTAGTATAAGTCAACGTCTAAACGTATTGTAGTAAAAGTCAACGTTTTTTCTATGAAATTTTGGACACACCGTAAGAAAGGAGTGTCCATTCTATTTCCTTCCATGTTCTCGGGAAATCTTAGAAACACTAGAAAATTGCATGTATCTTCTAGTAGATTATACACTCGCCAGGTTCAGTGACACTGTACAAAGATATATGTCTATTCTAGAACATTCTGCACCCATGGAGACGCTACAAAAGAGCATTCTTGCAGACTCTGTTTCGTCTGTTATATAGATAGTGTGACGCTACTTTGATCTCATTCGAGCTGACGGTTTAGTGAATGCAATGGCATCACTAATTAATGCACGCTCAGTTGTAACATTCCGTCGTGTTTCACTTTAACTGAGAAACGTATTTTCGTTACATTAGCACATCGCTTGTCTTTCAATATAATTCATAGATAAATATGTAATTGTATTGTCACATATTAACACGTCGTTAGTTAGTTTAATTCCCACCAAGTATAAATATTTTATTAGGGAGCACATATATTTGTTCTGTGTCTGAGTGTAGAAATATCTACGTAAATATGTATATATTTACATGTATATAAGTGTTATATCAGCCGTCCGGTTACAATAACACAAACTGTACTGACATTTACTGTTGGATTGTACGGCAGTGTTTCTACTTGGTCCAACCTATTATTAGAGTATTATTATAACTGCAAATTAGTAATACGTTACATCACGCGTGCAATCCCCGAAGAGGTAGGCAGAGAAATGTAGTACGCTCGCAGGTTTCACCAGTTACGTTTCCGTCACATCATCGAAGAGTTGAGTGAGCGTATTGCCACACATCGGGCACAAATACAGACTGCGAGCCACTAAAAGAAATTTTAACCACAAAAATCCAATAGATTCCGACATGTGATTTGAACCTCGGACCTCCCGATCAGGATCGCGATTTTGTGATGATTCAGTTAACGTGCCTATATTTTTTATATATCACAAAACCAATATATTGCGTACATTTTGTTCGGTCATATGCTGTACACTCCCTTCAAATTTGAATCTACAACGTCGGCGTAATTACCATAACGGCTCCATACATATTTATGTGATACAAATCGGTGTATTTTAGTGCGGAATTTGACGTTAGAAGAGTAAACTGTGGTGCACGATTCCTAATAAATCATAATAGTATGAGAAATTATGGTATGATGGTAATGATATGATTATTGTAATTTCTTAACCCGTCACGCTAGATGCCTTACTCAGAGGACATCGAGTGACATGATGGTAACGAGATATATGGCAATTGATGTTACTAATAATTTACCGGGTTTTTTTTTTTATTTGTGGCTATAAATACCAATTGCCGAATACCGATTTATTCTGAACAACTTTATTAGGAAAAATAAAAAAAAAAATTGTTTTAGAAAAATAAAGCATAGCGACAGTATTTGTCGCTCTGTCGCAGAAAAATTTAGTATTGTCCGATCTGGAAATTGAATCCCCTACCTCACGTTCGGAGTCGCACTTGCAACCAACACGACCAACAAGACATGTTTACATTATTAAAAATTTTGTAAAGTAACAATAATAATGACTTAAGAAATACAATAGGTACAATACAAATATGGGTGGATGCAGGTGTCGACCAAGGCCAAGACCTACATATCTTGACCAAATTGGTCACAGATACTTCTGCGCCACATTCTGGGACAAGGCCTGTGTCCAGCAGTGGACTTGCTGGACATGGCCTTAACGTCTTTATACTATCATCTACCACGCTGGTGATGTGTCTATGTACAGTCTTTATTATAATGCTTGTTTCCTCGTGATGTTTGTTTTCTTTGTGAGGAATACTAAATAAAATGATATACTACAAAAACACATAACTTTACGTACACAACTGCGTGCTGGTGAATCAAAAAGGCACCGCTCACAATGTGAGTTTATTAGATTCAGTTGCTGAACTGTTCTGTTATCGTTTAAAGTTCCTCCTGACAGATTTTCCGTAATTTATCTCGCCTCAGAAAGCACAGCAGTAAAGTCCTACGACTCGTGAGGCATACAGGCCAGTCTTTTAATCGCAGAGCGACTTTTATCTCGTGTGTGCGTGTGTGTGTGTGAAATAATGACGTCCTAATTAACGTACGCGCTGTTTCTGAAAGCTTTGCTCGTTTTACTTTAACTTAACCATCCTTGTGTTGTGATAGTGGAAGTTTAAGAGTTACCCGCCTAGTATAAGTCAGCAAAATAGACTACCAACATTTCATTTGCTTTAATTGTTTATTCTTACCTAGATTTTCTTGTAGGGGCTGGGATTTTGGATTCGTGACTGGTGTATGCCAATAGGCTCACCACTTATTCCATAGTGGGACGTAAACGTAACTGGTGAAACGTGGGAGTGTACTACACTCTTCTGCTTACCTCTTCGGGGATTACATGCGTTATGTTAGGTATATATATATATAATCTTTCACCATTGCATAACTGTATTAGAGGCGTTCTGGGCGAAAATTTTCTTTTGAACTTCAGTTCGTTCACTTAATTGGACATTTTTAGTCAAAGTTCTCTTCAGTTGCTTATGTTATGTGATATAAAGAAAAGTTCCAATTTAATGTCTTGCCCAGTAAGATACTCCGATACAAAGAATAAATTGAATCTTAGATAGGAATCACAATTTAAACCACAAATATAAAGGAAAAGTTGAGATGATTAAAAACACCCTTGCTTTCTTGAGATTTTTCAGGATATTCGATCTTATATCATATGTATGTAACTTTAATCTTATGTATAGAAATGATAAAGATACATCTTCTCGTATATGTATATAAATTGGAATTGAGTCAAAATCGGACAGCAACGTTAAGAGATATATCGACACAATGACACCGAATATAGCTTTAAGATATTCCGTACAAGTTTGATTCGAGAATTCTTATTCCGAGTGTTCACTGCAGCAACATTTCCTTTATTGCTTTGGTAATAGAGTTTATATAACGATGCACAGGTGACGCGCTTGGAATGCCGCCAAGCGCTTTGCATCTTGATGCTAAGATCTCCATACGATATGTAACCGGGACTCACGCTTCAGGTAAATATGAAGATGATAGCGACTACGTTTTTCATACTTTTGACATGTATACTCTGTTCTGTTTCAGGAGCTATTGTTTCTAGATAGTTCCTCGCAGGAATACTATTTATTATCTGGTCTGTTAGTAAAGCGGGTGATGAATCTGACTGTTGAGTCGAGGGTTGTCGGTCCGATTAACATTCACCTCAGATATTTGTTGATGAGAACAAGTGTTTGTACTGTATCTGGGATGTGAAAAATAAATATGTAAGTGTATAATATATGTATTTATATATGTAGGAAATTGATCAACCGCCTATTTGTCATTATCAGTAAACCAGCTAGTGGACTTCATCACTGCTCATGTCAAATAATGACATTAAATTACATTATTATCAGAAATAAAAAAGAAGCAAATGACCAAGTGAAATTTTTGATTACATGTTTATGATTGGTAAATAAAAGATATGTTTATTTTACAATCATTCGTTCATTTCGTTATGATTTATTCATTTGCAAAATACACAACCCGCGGTTGCATGTGGCCGTTTAAAAATAGAACGATGAGTGTAATACGGTAGGTATTATCTCATAAAGTTTTAATTGGTATTTAAAATTTTCATTCGATATCCAAAATGAATAATTGTTTATAATGTATCATCCATTAAAATTATTTTACAATTACGTCGCCAATTAACTCGTGCAACGGTATTATAGTGTCGCATGTGAACTCTTACGAAATACATTTTATGAATTAAAATATGTATTTTTTGTTTATTTTCAGATTGCTTCCTAGGCGATTATCAGACACTAGAGCATTTGGTATGTACCTACAGTTAATACTTTTGTATTTGAAATGCGGTAATAGAGAGTTTAATTGATATGTTGGTAGTGATTATCGTCACTTACAGATGCGGTACTATCTCATCATCAGATCAATCTTCATTAACAATACTTTTGGGTAACTTCTTATGAGAAGTGGTAAGATTAGCATGCAACACGGCCAAGTACGGGTTGCCAGAGTTCACACGCTTTCAAGAACATTATGGAGAATTTTAAAGTTTCCTCACCATGTTTTCTTCACCAACACAGCAAGCGGTACTTAACGTTGCATATACTTATAAATGCTTACTTATAATGTTAATATCAACCTAACTTTAGACGACCGACACGTTGCATTTTTAATTGTATAGCATTATATAATCCGAAGGTCGTGGTTAGAAGGACACTTTTAGGAATCGATTCAAGTTAAAATTGTTAAACTTTATTTTAAGCTATTATTTTCGTTTTACGTCATACGAGTATTGCCTATTACCCCACGACGGGTGATCACTCACCATCAGCGGTCGACTCGCCGAAGAAGAAGAACCTAAATAATTTCCTAAACTCTAGTTAAATATTCAACAAGTCTGTATACACAAGTAAATAATTTTAAACAGTCGAATATATCCGTGACAAAGTCAAATGAAATTGACGTAACCTTTGGTAAGTCATGAACAAGTTATGTGGTGTTACAAAGGACACTAGGTGGAGTTGATAATTTTATATCATATGGCATAGATCCGTGGAATATATATTTGTTTGTCTTATATAACAAGAAAAAACAGTACTTTAGCAAAGCCTCAAGAACCTGTGTGACGAATAATAGTACCTATAAAGTATTTAATACTCTAATACAAAGCGATTCTTAGCTCTCGGAGCAAATTTTCTTGAGCTATCTTATGAATAGCTATTACTAGGGTTGTCGATGAACGAAAGCATGAAACAGCAAAAATTTCGTATCTTAAGGGGTTAAAACACGTAACGTTATGCCTGTAATCCCTAAAGAGGTAGGCAGAGGAAGAGGTGTATTCGTGCACTTTCATCTTTCGCCAGTTACGTTTACGTCACATTATGTAACGTAAAATTTCGCACAAGGACTAGAATATAGATGTGTGTTGACCATACACGCGAAGTGATTTGAACAAAATAAAAAACTATTACTTTGTAAATAAAGAAGTTATGTATTAAAGTAGGACTATGTATTCAAACCATGAAGAAATCTTCAAGATGTTTTCATGAACGGTGGAATTATTAAAATGGTTGTTTTATTTCGTGAAATTTAACAATGAAATATGGTTAATGTTCATGTAAAATTACAAATAATAGTTATTTAAAGAGCAACAGTGAAAATTATAATGTACCACAGCTAAAGACACTCCTTCAATTGATTGTTAATTGTTTAATCGGTAATAAGTCTGATTGATTGGTTGATGTTCTCGGCATTGATTACGATGTTCTGGGAAATGATTGATAAATATTGTTTGATGCAAATTCCCTTTTAATTGACGAACATAAAACATTAAATACCAGAATGCAGCACACATATTGAAGCACATTTTCTATGAAATACAAAAAATAATTCGTCTAAAACGTCGCCAGCCCTAAACTCAGCGAACTTGATCTTAAAGTCTCTACAAAAGGATTACAAATAACAAGATAGGTATCGCCAGCTTATTATATGTATTATCTGCGGTTCGCAGCGAACTTGGGTGCTCGAATGTTCTGCTAATGTTTGGGAAAAGTACTAAAGATACTTTCTCCGAGAAATGTCAATCAATGTCATCTGAAATGTGCCTTAAAAACGTAACATCACCCCTGTAATCACCGATGAGGTAGGCAGAGGAGTGTATTACACTCCCACGATCCACCAGTTAAGTTTACGTCTTATTTTAGAATACGCAGTGAGCGTATTGTCACAATATAGATTCCTAGTCACTACCAAAAATTTCTAGAAGAAAATCTTAAAAAGATCTAACAGTACTCCGGGATTTGAATCTATCGACCAACGAGGCATTCTCCTTTGTAGTGATAATAATAAAAGTTAGATACTTAATAATACGTAGGTAAGTATTATGAAGGTTATTTTTATAATATTTATATATTAGGAAGTTTCTCGAAACGTACGTGCCTAGTAATATTATATTTAATATCAATATTTTTATTCATCTCAATAAAGAAATATGTACGGACCGTACATTCCGTTTCAATAATATTCCATTTGAATATAAAAACATCATCTTGACATGTACCTACCAGTATAAAAAAACAGTATATTTTACTTTAATTTCAGACACGATATTAAAAATTATATTGATTGGCTGCCCCGTTAGTGCGCCTAGTACGCCTGACATTAGCGCCGCGGGTCGTGGGTTCGTTTTACAGCCAGAATAAATATTTGCTAATATAAATATTTGCCAGAATAAATATTTGATGATATAAAAACAATTCATAACTTTCCGATTTGGTATAAGCAGATATATATGCCCGGCTTCTATTACCAGTTTCTCTATAAACGCACCTTTATACGTGAATGTCGTTTGTAAAGGGAACAAGAAAGCCGGGAAAATAAATGACTGTCGTGTCATGAGTGAATCTCAAGTGGCTGCCTCGCCGGGGAACTGAATATTGATTTACATTTTACGGCAGGTTAATGAAAAGAGCTTTGTATTTAATAAATACTTACATAAACAAGCCCGAAGCGCTTACAACTCAGTTGCACCAGTGGATCGAATATATACGTAAAGTAGGCACGTATCAATGAAAGTTATGAAATAAAAACATTAGTTTGGTGAACATGATGGAACTATTTAAAAATATGTCATTACATTTCATGCACGCATTGAAATCGGCTTATGTATTTGAATCGTGGTACAACTGGGGCACTAGATTAGTATGATACACTTTCTTTAAGCTTTTATATAATGTCCGAAAGAAGTTACAATATGCATTTTTCAAAAAAAAACACTTGGCATAATTGCACATTATCGTTCTAAATACATAGGTATATACAATCATATCATTTCTTAATAATCATACTCTCTTAATAGTGTCCAATAACTTATATTTTTTACAAACTTTTCCTACTTGCCGTATTTTTTCTAAATAGTAACTTATGTAAATGGTTTTGCGCGCAGACCCGGCAACAAGCACTTGTAGTCATGATTCAAAGAACTTGGATAAAAATTCTAGCCAGCCTTCAACAAAGAGGACGTGAACATTAATCGTTCGAACATCAAACCACTTTCTTCATACTTACTGTCTTCGTGTCGCAACCCAAACGTTTTACTGTGTTAATGAAACCAAAATACCACACAGAATACCAAAAGCAAGTTTTCAAACAACAATCTACAGGGGAGCGGTGTAGTGAAACTTGCGCCAATGTTCGCACGCGCTAGACAGTGTACGTATAAAGTAGAAACGAAGCATCCCCAAGGGAGAACGGCACAAACGATTTCCAAGATACATCGAATGGATTTTTAACATATAAAATTCGTAGCGCGCTTTCGGTTACATGTTGTTGTCATTGCTGCACGGAAAGAAAACTTTTCATTGTTTGTTTTTTCACTTAATCATTTCATCTTCTATTACCATTGCGTGTTATGTTTGAATTAATAAATCGTTCCCATATGTGAAATCAGTAATGTATTGCGCACATTAACATTTGTCTGTATTGTATTTATGATTGTAATATGTTCATTTCCGTTACGTTTCTGTATTGTGGCTTTTATTGCATCATCAATTTTAAATTACCCGCTGCAGGAATTTTGAGTACCGACGGAAACTGAGTGGCCCTTTCGTCTAGGATATGTCGTGAATATTTAACGTTTGCTCGGTCTGTAACATCGTATTAATGTATCGTTATACAGAGCGTATGGCTTAGTAGTTAATATTACAGATTCCCATAGGATAGATAGGAGTTTTGGATTTGAATACCTAGAATGCACTTTTGCTTACACGGAGTCATGTTCAATTTTAAGATTAAATATAAGACCGTGAAAGCATACATTTTTGGTGCATCTGAAGGCCATAGAATTAACCATAATGTTCTCTGTGGTATGTTATGTTAGACGGTTTTTAATTGACCAGCGTGGTACACGTTGGCGTAAACCTGTCTGGTCTCTTTTTGAAAATAGACTCAGCGTCTACACTACAATATTATTTTCTTTATGACCACTGTATATTGACTATTCCACCAATATTTTCTCTATTTACTATTTACTCTGTGTCCATGCATTAGAAGTTATAACAAGTTAAAATACATGAGGCTTTGCATCAAACAATACAGTTTCACGAAAAAGGAAAGGACAAAGAGGAATAGTAGTATTCATGTTAAAATTACGCAAGCGAAATAATTAAGCTAAGCATACACCAGGATACATATATAGCGTTAACTAATTAGATAGTTTCGTAACATTATGAGAGAATTAATGAAACGCATGATCTGCTTCGAGGATATTATTTATAATATATGTTTGTTTATCGCGATTTTAGTATTTTTATAGTACTTTTGTATGAACAATATCCGAATAATATCACCGTCGACACTCAAACACACGATAGATTTTTTATTTTATGACCAAAATATTCATTACTATTAATTTCTATGGTATAACAATGTATGGCAATTAGTTTGTAATAAATGGGAATATATATCTTAGAGCATGGAAATCGATCCCGCGATCACCGCCTCAGCCGTCGGCTTCACTAACCATTGAGCCAAAGGGCCAGTCAATACAACATAAAGAAGGATAAGGATACACGTAAACACAGAGATATTAAAAAAGCTGTTCCGTCATATTCGAAATGAATAATGCTCTCGGCCACGTTCACGTTTCTAGGCTCACGTTGAACACGTCCGTTATTTCATAGCGCTGGTGAAATAGAGAGATGTTTTAATGAAACTCATCGTGCCTTTTATTAAATTCACACACCCGGACGCGTTTCTGCACTTTCAGATATTTAACGGGTCGCCCGGTTGCGTTTTACTTCCTAAATTAACACAACTGCTATTGTTTTGTCTGTGTGTTGTTCGTTATGATATTTAACGTAACATCTCGCCCGTAATTACCGAAGAGGTAGGCAGAGGAGTGTAGTACACTCCCACGTTGCACCAGTTTGATTTACGTCCCATTATGGAATGGTGAGTCTATTGCCATAGCTCGGGCACATATGCACGTCTACTACTGTTTCATCCGTATTGTAAATCCCATTTAATCCGTATGTCAGTTGAATATATCGTAAATATATAAGCGCTTAGATAAATCCATCGAGTTTAATAGAATTGTTTATGCGTGCTAGAAGTTTTGCAAGCGAATCTACGTATGACGTGTTGTCAGGGGTAGCAAGTCAGCTGCCATTCTGCAGGCTGGCGTTCTAAAAAAAAAGCTTTGTACGCCCTTGAACAGCGACCGCAATGCGGCGTGCCATTAATATTTTACTTTCGGATACATATATATATATATTTACCTGTGTGTGTTATTTCGTAGACGTCCAGCTTTATTTTTATTATATTTTTTTTATTTTATTTATAATATACACAAAAGAAAATAATCATAATGTTATGAAAGGGTGTAAACATAAACTCTTTTGAGTTTTACCGTACACCCTGCGCCGTCGACTAGGTATACAATTATAAAAAAAA
>DWDU01004502.1:0-10705 GCA_018245575.1 Jemadia suekentonmiller | reverse complement strand
GGTGTACCTACTTTAACATAAAGAGTGAACGCACTGCATAGATAAGAGACGGTATCAACGGAAGCCGTGAAAACACATTGAATTTTAGTACGGTTCACGTAGCCATTTTTATTTGTACAGCTTTAAACTTCTCTGGCTGAGTAAAATATACGTCCGGGATGGTATATGGGAAGTGGTCCAGATATCAGACGCCGGGACACCGCAGACTGGTAGATACGTCACGAGAATATCCCGGGCGACTGTTTGTCTTTGCATTGCACCGTTTTAATGTCAGATTTAAACACTGTGCCTTAAGATTGTAGGTGTATTGTAGGTTGCATCTGGTTAATTTAGTGTTTTAAAATCTAGTTCAATATTTCTGGTAAAATCATCAATTTTATTGCTGTTCCATTAAAAATGATGGTGCAGTGATTACGTGTGGCTTCATTGAGTATTTCTCGAAATATTCTTTGAAAGTCGCAATTTTGACACTAAAAAGTGTGTAGGTATTTTTAAGATATTAGAAATATATATGTATTTATTGCACTTTTCATATGCACCGTTTATGAGATATTGTTGGCACGTTTAACAAAATTTAGTTTCCTAATGAGTAATTTTTAACTTTACAAAATTAATGTGATTTTATCTGTGTGAGGAATGTTTCTTACGTTTTCTATGCCGTCATTTTTAAATTATCCAAAAGGCTCGCCGTTTGTGTCGGACCACGAAATAAAAGTGAAGAATGAAGAAGGGAAGGCTATAGTATATAATTATAATCATGCAATGTAATTCCACGAGGCAAGAAGCTAATCAGTATTATCGTTGGCATCATCTTCTTGCGTTCGTTTTAACTACCATTTCTTAGCAATTTCGCGTTTTTCTAAATATATTTCGCACATATAAACGTTTTTGAAGCATTGCCAATAAAGCTCTATACTATAATATTGATTTTTATGAAATTCTTTAAGACTTTGTTGTTTATAATTTAGTATTTTTGTTATTCAATGATTGTATCTTGTCTAACGAATATGTTTGTTTTATATTACTTCTATCTGCTTACCCCTTGGGGGAAAATAGAGGCGTCAAGTTAAGGTATGTTACATTGTTCAATTTGCTAATGTTTTCATACATATGTGTAGTGATTATGTAAGTACGTATAAAGTACTGCATTTTTGGGTTTACCTTCCTCATAATAAAATCATTTACTACGAATATTATAAAAAGGACACAGCCTAGTCTAGTTTTATAATAGTAGTTTTTAAGTGCATGTGTTAAGTACCAATAACATAAGCATCCTTTTATTCCGATAGTTTTTATATTACACTGAGATTATATTGTCTTTCTGTATTCACTGTGTTTCATTTGTAATACATACTATTTTTAATTTGTGAGCTGGTTGATGTCTATTCACATTTCAATGCGACATCAATGATAAACATAATAGGTACCAATTAGAGATAATAATACTGCATTAAGCACAGCAGAGACCGGCGCTCTCTAGTGGGCTTTGGTATTTATTTGTTATTGCAAGAACCATACAGCTCAGAAATAAATACATATATATTCCAGTGGTGATATGTAGCTACTTGTATACTGATTCTTTTAACACCAACTTGATAGATTTTATTAGCAAAATATCATATTCGATGTTCACCCAATGTGTGAAATAACACTGCTCTGCGACCGTGAATATTTTGGAATAGGCCAGAATTATTCCTGGCGCGCTATGACTTGGAATGTATATTAACAAAATTACCATGAAGGATGATTGTAAGACTTGTGTTACTAATCTCGATATACGCTGGCGACTACTTAGCATCTGATGGTCTATTTGTTTGTCAATCTATGCAATAGTAATAAAAGAGAGACCAAGTACAATATACTTCACGCTGTCTTTGGAAATATTACACTAACCTGTGTCAGTGTTATAATATGTCTATGATACTGTCACATTTGTGAGCGCTAAATGATATCATTTGAGTACTGTAGGTGAGATATCCATACGGTACTTTTTGTGCGTATTATTCATACAGACGATTATGATCGTATTTAATTAGATTAGGCTGGTTACACATGGTCTTAGATTCTTATATATGGTAGAATTCTTTGCCAAGGATTCGTGGAATTATCGTAGAAGGTAGTGCTTCAGTTGTTCTATTTTTTTAGATTTGTATATCTACACATATCAACTATTAAAAAAAATTCGTGTAACAGATTTAATCTCTATTTTATTATTATTTCATATAAAAGTATGATTTTTAACTTAGGCCAGGACATCTTCCAGCTCGATGCACCGATCTATCCACGCATAGTGGCTGGCGGTGGTTGAAAAGGAACGAAACGAGCTCACGATCGAACTCAGCGCCGTGTCATTAGAGAGAGCTAGGTGTAGCAGCGTACTGGAACAGGCTAATGATGACGAAGAACAATATTTAAGATCATATTTATTTCATAATGAGAAAATGTATGTAGGTTATATGTGAATCACTGACTCTCAAACAAATAAATTTCAAGCGTTATCAGTTATTGTTTACTGATGATAATCTTCGTCGTTCCTTGTTTATTTGTCGATACATAACATACGAGTACATCAGCAGGTACACCGCATTGTATTGTTGATATCTATGTAAGTATAAGGCTGATAAATATGTTATTTTGCTGCAATCATTTATATAAAGATTGATATAAAGTTGCTTGTCGAACATTTGCTATGTGTCACAATAGCAGTTCTCAAGTAACTAGGGCTCCATATAAACAACCGGTGTTTGTTCGCTAGATATATAAGATTCAATTTATTGATCTCTTCTACAACGATGTTATAAAGGTCACGACGTCACAGTTCTCGCTTAACCTTGCAAGAATGACGCGGCGCGTCGTAGATCCGCGTTGACCGTGACGGCGGCGGTCAGTCTGTTCAACTGCTGACTCTCATTAGCAATTCACAATATTATATTTTTTTAACAATATTTTTTTATTTGATTTTAATATATTTTGTGTATCGGTGATAGATGTCTATGGGATGTCTATTTTTTTCATTTGAACTCTGCTCTGTCGCATAACAACAGTAACTCGCAACAATTCGTACGGATACAACGGAGTTATTTGATAATACATTCTTTACTTTTATTACCTCATTGGTCGTGTTGGTTGCAAGCGCGATTGCCGATTGGGAGGTCCTGGGTTCAAATCTCGGGTCGGCCACTACTGGATTTGTTTTCTTTAAAATTTCTAATAGTGGCTCGGCGTCTGTAATTGTTTCCGGTGCATGGTGCTCAACACCAATACCATATTGCGACATAAACGTAACCGATGAAACGTACGAGTGTATTACATTCCTCTGCCTACCTCTTCGGGGATTAGACGTGACTACGTTCTTTTATCAGATAGGTTTTGAATTATTTCGAATATAATTACTTCCACGTTCGACGCCAACTACCATTACCAAAGAATTGTATTGAGATATGAAATCTGCATAAATGTTTTGTTTGTATATCCTTATATACTGTCATCTATCGAACCTATTTTTGGGTTAGCTAAGCCGATGTCAGCGGATAGCAAAGCTGTTTACTGATATCAGCAAGGTCGTTTCCTCGCAGCGATATTGCACCCGGCCTCAATTATGTTATTGGGTAATAGGATTTAGTTTCGAATAATGATATCTGTACGATGCGCACTATCTACATACCGGCGTACCTGTGTCGTATCGGTTTATTTTGATATAGCATGAAACAATTGCAATGACATTAGCATCGCTATCATAGTTATGTCAAACGTTACAATTTCTTTTGCAATAATCCACAATATATTCTAAAAGAAACGATTTTATTTCACTAAATTGAATTATTACACTATGCATCAATGAATTCGAAAATATATATGTATTTTGATTTAGAATATACAAACTTAATTGGATATGTGTCTGCTTCATGCAACATCAATCTTCGCCCGGACTTCGTTGTAATCGCCGGGAGCTCATGAGAAAGGATCTTGCATGGTTCGCAAACAAGTTGGACTGTTCCGAAAAAACATTCGGGAGTAAAATATTTAATAAACATTTCGATTGATATATTTAGAGACATTTCATAGCGAGCAATTTTTATATTGCGACTTGTGATGTGTCGACGGATTCCTTTAAACAAAGCCGTGTTGTATTTTAACATGCAAATCGCGGCTGCTCCGTGAGTGCGGCCCATCAACGTTTTACAACTAGCTATCCGCGCGCCGTAACTCGCTCTTCGAAAACACCGCATCGTAAACATCCAAACTCCACCGACCACAGTGGGCTGGTGTGTCATACGAATGTGTCACAAGTTAAGCGACTCGAAAGCAGGAAAGCAAAACAATACAATCAAATAAAACAAACTTTTTTTATATTAACACCTCATAATTGCGATTGAAGTTTTGAAAGTGCCTGCAAGATGTTTCACGGCAACAATTTACGTATCACATACAATTTATACGTTATTTAATTATACGTGACTTGCATTTACAGGTTGTTTTGTAGCTTGTATTGTACTTGTTTATTATTTTTCTAAATTATGTTTAACACTTTTATGCACTTGTCAGTATGATCGTTGTTGTGGATCTTTATTAAACCTTTAACTGATTATATGCCTCAACCCACTATTTGACATATTGTACCTATACTATACACTTTATAACCGTGTAAATATGTAACGTTGCGTTAATATATAACGGAACAATATAAAAGAATTATTTGTTATAGTCGTTGAAAATATCTAATAATATTTTCAATTTAAATAATTCTTTTTAAAATTTACACTATTCCGGAACCAAACAGTACCCACATGTTAGACAAGAGTGTTAATTCTACTAAAAGCACAAAGAATGGACAATAAATCGCATATTCCAGTTTTACTGTGGCTATTCCAGATTTTGACTAGAATTTTTATTTGCCAATTCTATTCATAACAAGTCTTTGGTCCACACATAAAAACATGACACGCGGCGACATGTGGCATCGCACCGGAATAACAGCTTGTGTAAAAATTTCTATTGCATTATGTAATGATGCTATGTATGTAATGTATGTATGTAAGCTAAGAGAATTGTTGCTAACCGAATATATTAAATATTACCTACTAGTATATTATTCTTATGTTATGTGTGAAGAGAGTGATAAATTTAGAAGAAGCACTGCTTGGCACTCAGTGCTCTCTGCCTACCCCGTATGGCACCCGTTGATAAGATGTAATAATAATAATGTACTGTGTGAAAATTAGATATCGAGAAATAATATAATATTAATCATTTCATGTAAATTTACTACTTCTAATTTTTAACTAATAATAAATCTATATTTGATTATGCAGTACAATCCGAACTGCAAGCATACAATGTCCTTAATGTTTGCATAAGACCTAGCACAGCAAGATATAAGTAGGTTACCGACTAACTTTGTCCATTGAAGACGGGGAGGCTACTGTGTCTACCCTCACGTGTACTTTTCTGCGGATAACATTGCAATTTCTATAAAAACGTTTAGCCAAAATTGAAAGGATAATATTTTTATTTTGAGCATAAATATTACTTAATTATTAAAAAAAACATTTTTTATTTGTCTTTTTGTTGTTTATCGACAGTATATCAACCATGAGGTATTATTTAATACATATTTGTCCCTATTTTCAACCCCTAAACTCTTGGCAACACTAGCATTTGCCAAAACTTGGTGAAACCGGATGCAAGGAGACGTTCCAATTAAATTATTGCTGGTTCAAAGGCAGAATGCATAACGGTCGATGCGCACGGAGCAATAGCTATGGAAATCATTTTGCCAAGTTCCTCTACAGCAGCTTCTGACATCGGATAAAGGGGCGCCCGATACATCAGCTTTACTGATTGTATTAGATCAGGGGTGTATTGATCGTCTATGTTATTCTAAATGAATGTGTGCCATCAGGGACGCAAGTCTATCAAGTTTAAAAATCTATTTTGTTTTGTTATTTACTAGTATTATAAAGTCACGCCTAGTTTCTTATCGGGCAAGCAGACTTTAATAAACCTTATTGAAGTGATAATTTCTTGGAAATTCTGAAATTTTCTTATGACTAATTGATGACACACTCACCTTTAGTGATCATACCTAATAGACTAACTCTGTTTTTGTTCAATGTCCATTGTCCAACGAAACTACTTACTAACTTGCCCACCACTGAACATAAAATAAATTTAGTTCTTTAACAACACTGTATAGGTACCTACCTACACATACTAGGGCAGTACGATTGAATACTTTTCTATGCGATTTCATCAGCTGGTATAAAAAAAACGCAAAAGAGTTCCAAGCGCACAGTTACTCCATATTTTCCCATGCAGTTTCGTTAATCAAACGAATCCCATTTTCACTGGTGGATGGTATTTTTCAACTACGAGTATGCGCCGAATTGAATTCTCCGCGCGTCGACTGCGAACACGAGATTATTACTCGCATACAACGTGCCGAACAAACGAGAGCGAACCTACCGTATAGTGCGTTCAGTGGATTTAATTGAGAAAGTTATTTCATGAGCATTCTGTATACAAACTGCGCTCGCTTAGCAACTAAAACAGTTTAATATAAGAACATTCTAAGTCTGCGAATAAGACTATCCGATGCAGATAGGCACAAATTGAGATTATCTGCGTTGGTGGTATTGATAAATATGTTAATAGTGGTGCATATGTATATAATAAATCCTGTATATAACCGGTATGCGTGTATGAGGAGAGTGACAAATGTAGAAGGACGTAATGTAACATCATGCAGTAATCCCCGCAGAGGTAGGCAGAGGGGTATAGTACAGTCCCAATTTTCACCAGTTACGTTTACGTCCCACTATAGAATGGCTGTGGTGAGTCTATTTCCATACATCACACGTGGCACATTCCGTAACACTTCTAGAAAATTTGAAATAGAAAAATCCAGTAGTGGCCGAACTGGGATTTGAACTCAGGACCTGTCGATCCGCAATCGCGCTTGCGACCAACACGACTCTGCAAACCCCGTAAGGGACTGGCGTGATTTTTTTTCCGACCCTTTTATCGTTCCACTGTTGGGATATGGGTCTCCTCTCAGTATGAGAGGGTTAGGCCATAGTCTGCCAAGTGCGGGTTGGCAGACTTCACATGTCTTAGAGAACAATTTTGTTTGAGATCTCTAAGGTGTGCAATTTTCGTCACGATGTTTTTTTTCGTTCACCGTCATAGCAAGTGATATGTCAACTTAAAACGCACATTTTTAAGAGGTGCGCGCTAGGATTTGAACCCGGTCTCCCGGATTGAGAGGTCGAATTTCAAACTACTAGGCAAACTGCTCTACTCACTGGCGTGATAATGTGGATTAATTGGCGTGGAGATCAAGACTTTTTTGGACGTAGGCCTTAATCGCTATTAATTCTGGGCTCAAATAAATATTTACAAATTGATTATGAGCAGTGATCTGATTTGTCTACAAGTATATGTATATTACATTATATGTTGCTGTAATATGCGAAGAGGTAGACAGAAGAGCATAGTATATCGTCACATTTTACTAGATTATTTTCATTCCCATCATAGAATAGGTGGTGAGCGTATTGCCATACATCGGGCATAAATATAGATTACGTGCCACAACAACAAAATTGAAGGAGAAATTTTACTTAGAAAGATCCCATAGCACCCAACCCGAGGGTTGAACCCATAACCGGAAGTAGCGATCGCAACCGCTCGACCAACGAGGCAGTCAGTTTTGTATAACTATACACTTATATATGTATAGACAGTTTATATAGACGATCGCAAGAAATCATTTCGTAACATAAAAACAAAACAACACGAACTGTACAATATAACGTTCATTATATGCGAGCAATGTTAATTTGCTAGTAATTTAGATATTAGAGTATTCCCAGTGCGCGCACGTTTGTTGCTAGTGGCACGGTTTACACGGCAACTGTACGCTCAGCAGTGATTAACGTTCCCGTACTATGCGCTATCTTCATTAACATAATAGCGATTAAATTAGCCTTTACACGTGTTGGACCAAGTTGTATAATAACCTGAGTGCTGTACGTTATATCTGAAGTCTGGGTCATCTTGTGTTTTTGGTGGATAGGCGACTGACCTAAGTGTTCCAGTTTGTATCACAGTGGAAGAAAGACATATTCAATGTGAATTAGAAACACACGTATCTTACAAATGCGTCTAGGTATATCCAACGCTAACTAAGGAATAATAATTAGGAAATAAGTCGCTTTTTCTTAACCAGTTATACAAATTTGCCGAACTTGGTTACCTTTTCAATTATTCATTAGTGTGAAATGAAGTGTACTAATTGCTTTTGTTTTATTTATTCACAAAATAATTAATAATGACATTTGAAAGGTGTCAAAGGACACTAAATAATTTGAATTGATAACTCGTTAGGGTCAATAATAAGTTAGAATTGGATTAAACAAGTATTTTACAAAACGGCGTACAGCAATAGACCCACTCGCTATTCCATAGTAGGGTATATAATACAACTGGTAAATAATGGGAGTGTAGGTACTTCACTCCTATATCTGCACATTCCTGGCAACAGGCGTGATGTTATGAATAACACACCGGAATGTATGCACACAAGAAAAAATCATTTGTAAATATATTATGTTTGATGTATAACAACAGGCGCCTAAAGCTCTGGCTTTGACCCCACTCGACCCGAATCGGTCGCGTTGAGAGTGGTCAATATGCCATCAGGATAATGGCACCATTCACATTTAATTACTTGCCATTAGACTCTGAGTGCGTAGCCCGGTACAAAGCAAACGTATTAGTGCATCAATATCCAATCTATGCCTATATTGCGGTCACGTGGTGATTTAAGGGTAGTACAGTCACTTGAAATTGAAGATCACTCGCTCAGAAACATGAATAAAGTGATCCTTGTTGAGGCGGCTGTATATTTCAAACGATATTCACGATTTCATATAGGCTGGAAACTAGTTTGGTCATTCCGTAAAAACATACTAGAGGTAAACCGGTCTATAAATCGGTATAAAAATTTGTATGTTTGAATATATGTAGATACTCATAGAACATTTAACAGTGAAATACAAATATGCAGACGTCAATTACACTTCGATGTGTCATCGCTAGTAGCAGAACTTTGTTATTGTTACTAATTGTTCTTACGGAGGAATAATGATTGTTTGTTCGTTTATGTTGAAAAATCGTGATATCACATCTATACACCTCGGGCAGGCAGGCAGAGGAGGTACACGTCCACGTTTCACCAGTTATGTTCACGTTGTACCATGGCGTGGGAGGTGAGCCTATTGCGATACACCGGGGATTTATGTGTGTAGAAAATTTTAAAATTATTATTAGAAATACGCTAGGCACTAACTCAACCAATAAGACATTAAAATTCTTATAGTTTAATGTTTATGAAATAGCAAAAATGAGGTAAATTTAAATAAGACATATCCAGCAACAATTATAAGTATTACAAAAAAGTTTAACAACGAAATTAGAAAAGTATACAATACAACCGTCCCCAAAAGTGGGGGAAATTAAGTGCAGCATATCTCCAACCGAGCTATGAACATCCTCTTAATAACGAGCGTTAGTGCAATCAAGTTTTCCTAACAATGGCTCTTGGATAGGCGAACAAAGGTCGACTTCGGTGAATAGTACACTACAAGCATACGAGTGTGCTTCGAGCCTCGCCGCTACTGACTTACCGAACAACTACTTGCTATATGTGAACATGCATCTTATTAGTACTTTCTGAGTATAATACGTACTTACATTACGTACAATACAATACAATTTTTCATTATTTTACACGCAAAGGCAGAGCAAAATAAACATGACAGGTTCGAAAAAATGGACAGTACACAAAAGATGGTATTATTGCTAACAGGCGATCGCTACCAGACAACCTTAGGATAGAAGAATAGGAAGAAATCATCAGATATGTATATCAGATCTCAGCGCGCGGATTGTGGGCGAAAGCCTCTAATGGCTGTGTCCAGCAGTGGCACGTTCTGATGATGATGATCCGAACAGTGATTATTGGTAAATCAAACTTTCATCATTCCAATGGTGAACGCGAAGCGCTTGTTAGAATCGCAGATTTCAGACGTATCAAAGAACAGTATGCAGAATACTCTCGCTATTGAATAGTTCGAAAATTAAATTTACACTGTGTAATACAACGCAACAATGCGTATGATTGGAAATTTAAAAACAAAAATCTCTAGTGGTTAATGAAACATCGGACTTGAGACGGCAATTCATTAGTAATGAATAATGAGCTGAACGTGCTTAATGCGTACCGAGGCAATTTAATTGGATTTGCAAACCAATTAGTGATGAACGTTTACCTTGCTGCACGGACCGCTACGACCAGTACTGTTGAAACTAATATGCCTTCATTTATATGTCTCCCCATTGAAAGTACGGGAGCGAGTTGTAATAATAATAATAATAAATATCACGTAACATGACACGTGTAATCACAGAAGAGGTAGGCAGAGGAGTGTAGTATACTGCCTCGCTTCACCAGTCACATTTACGTCCCGCTATGAAATAGGTGGAGAGCCTATTGCCATAAATTCAGAATCGAATTACAACTGGAAAATATATAATGTGGTATTTTAGTAAATAACAAATATTATTTTTTAAAATACCAAATTTACACAGAAATAACAGTCTGCCTCGTTGGCCGTGTTGGTTGCAAGAGCGACTGACAAAC
>DWDU01004501.1:0-10706 GCA_018245575.1 Jemadia suekentonmiller | reverse complement strand
TATATGTATGTATATATATATATATACTATATATATATATATATATGTATACTACCGATATAAACGTATATATAATCAATGATTTTATTTTAAATAATTCTTTATTGCTGTTATGTAAACAATTCGCATATTAAAAATTAACAGCTCTTTTTGTTAACGTATCCCCCCAAATTCGCACTAAACTAAATCAAGTTTTCATCTGAAAATATTTCAGACAGCCAGCTGTAAAGCTATCTGATATAATTCATAGCTATGCACGACCGCTCCGACTGATTTACTGCGCTTTTGTTAGCAAATCCGCTCAAAGGTTTGTTTCAAATACTGTACACAGTATATATGTATATTGTTTTTATTGAAATATTTCGAATATTCCGTTTGGCTGGCTGCGATACTCGGCTGCTATGGGCACTATTCAATTTTAATTGAAAAATACCCCTTTTTTTATACTAGCCGCATTGTTTAAAGCTGTCCGCATTCTGATGAAATAAATTCAAATTCATATAGTTTACTTACACACGCAGAAACACAAATTTTTGTACAACGTACAGTATGAAGGGATATCCGGATGTTTACAGAATAAGTAAATAATCTTTCACGCTCGTGGTTCGGTGAAAAGATATATTCAGGACATATAACTGAATACCTTTAATAGGATGCGTCTGTTGTTTAGTGGTTGGTGCCAACGTTGGCTATAAAAGTAATTGCAGGTTCGATTCCTATCCAGAATAAGTAATCGTGGGATAAGTATGAGAATTTGTTCCATCCAGTGAATAATTATCTGTATACGTTTCCACATTAAAAATCGATCTAATTTGGCTTTTCATGGTCCTGTGTTAATTATTCCAAGTGATGTGTTATAATTATTTACGTACGTGATAGGAGATTTGTAATTAAATACATATGTATACGTATACATATACATACCTTCACGCCAGGTTCCTCACGGGTACGCAGAGTGCGCGGAGGGCCGAATATGATAATTAAATATATTATTGTAAAATCTTTGGTGTGGAGAATAGCATCCGGAGGCAGTTGATGTAACATATGTAGCATCACGAGTGTAGGCCGAAGAGTGGAGAGGGCGCGCAAGGGCTCCACAATCTAGTTCCACCTGCTCCGTTCTACCATCGGACGTCCAGACGTACGGCAGAGTGTCATCCACATCTCATAGATACCCGGTTGAATAGAACCAAACGGTTTGCTATATCGTTTCTGCTACAGACTGCGAAACAGTGTAAATCCTTCCCGGCTTCTATTTTTCCCCATTCGTACAACCTGGAATTATTCAAGACAAGAGTGAATAGATACTTTCTAGGAAATAATGTTACTTCGTAGGCAGCATGTCGCTTTCCATCAGGTGAGATAGCAGTCAAACGCAAGCCCACTGCTAAATTAAAAATAGTACATTTTCAGATTTTATCACTGTTACGTTTACTGCCCATTATGAAATAAGAGGTGAGTCTATTGCTTTTATACCGGGGATATATCCAAACTCCCCGCGACCACTATAAATTTTATTTAGGAATTCTAGTTAGAGAATTTCACCAGTACCCGACTCGGGATTTGAACCCGGGATTTCTCGATTGGTAGCTCGCAACAAATCGACCAACGAGGCAATCAAATAATGATGCGCCTCATAACGATAACTATTTATCTGAGTACAAACTGCACAAACTGTAGTAGAGCAAAAATATAGTTTTATGTATCTCTCTAAACATGGGAAAACTTTTGCAGTCAAGTTTAGCTCAGAAGTTTAGCAGATATTAGACTAAAATGTAATCGCACAACATTTCATTGTGAACGTAAACGACTTGGTGGAATAAAATGACATTTTTAAAAATATAAAAAAAATGTAGAACATTGTTCATACAATGGAGAATCAACCGCAGAGGGGTCTGATTAAATTTCCTTCCAAAATCTTTGTAAAAAATTCTTCATTGTTTCCCATTCTCACCCCGTCTGAATCAAGGTCGGTAAATCGACATAATATGAGTATGTTGCTTGATACTGACAATTTTACGAACAGATGGATTATATTTTAGGGATGTATAAAATTACGGCTAATAGTCATATTGCTTGTTATTGTAATTTGGACATTATGCAGCTCTGCGCTCCGGGGCGTCCAATTAGCGAGGTGATCGAAACTCGCCTATTAGTCGGTAATTGTGTTGTATGTTATGAGATTATCAGATTATCACGAACGCTGGTCAGTGCGGCCAACTGAATTTAATGTAATTTGCAATATCAAATCTAATCGACTGTAATTTCAATATTGAACTAATAGAAACGGGCATCGTGAAGTCCAATTTGGTTTCAGGCTCAAATACATGTATATATTTGCTAATAAACAGGAATTATAATTTAAATAACTTCTTAAACAGCCTCGTTATCGTGTTGGTTGTAAATGCGACTGCAAGAGGTCCTTGGTACAAATCCCAGTTCGGGTATTACTAGATTTTTTAGTCGTTAGTTTAATTTAAATTTTCTAGTAGTAGGTCAGAGTCTGGATATCTGCCCGATGTATAGCAATAGTCTCCCCATTTGTCCCATAGTGGTACGCAAAACGTAATTGGTGATATGTGGGAGTGTACTTCACTCCTCTGCCTGCCCCTTCGGGCATCACGGGCGTGATATTAAGTTTACGTTTGCTTAGGAGTTTTTCTCATAATGGTGTGTACGCGCCTGTTTTATATATACATCTGTCTTATAAATTTATATGCTGGCAACACAATAAGTCCACAGCTAGTTTAACGTATAATTTAATGTTTTTTATTAAAAATACTCTAGTAAATAATCAAGTAACTGGTGAAACGTGGGAGTGTTCTACACTCATCTGCCTACCTCTTCGGGGATAACAGGCGTGATGTTACGTAAATAATCACACTGCACCCTTCGTTAAAGAATTTTGAGCGAATGCAATAAATTTTGCCCTCGTGAACAAAACGTATATACGTACACGCTAGGTCCCTTACGGGGTAGGCAGAGAGCACGGAGTGCCAAATAAAAGAAAAATATGACAGACTCGATTTCAAAAACAAATTAGGAGAAGAATCAGTAACATGTATATTTGGATTCTTATTAATGTTTTTTCGGTGCCCGTAATAGAGAACTCGGGTCGAAGGATCTTTGGGGTTGGATAGTGAATGATAATATGAGGATCGAGTGTTTTGTTTGTGCCATGGCTGCGAATTCAATATTGTTTCTTTTGTAGGGACGTATTAATTTTTAAACGATGACTCATTTCCCAGGAGATTTGTTTGCGATCGGCCCATCGATGCTATAACGATGCGTAAGGAGTTTTTCCCAAGATTTTTTGTGTAATATATAATGTAAATATAAATAAACATAAACGAAAGTAAGTTATATATTGAGCTATGTGGAATTAATAGCTAGATTCGTTATTTACATGTTATTTCAGTCGGGATTCCTTGAAACCTTGTTCCTTATTGTTCGGACCATGACGGTTCTCAAATGGATAGAAATTACGTGTTTGCATTTAATATTGTCTTCTGTTTGGATTTTGTGGGGAATTGATTAAGACAATTTAGAATAGTCGAGATGGAACTTCATTCGTTCATCTAACCGTAGGTATATTCGTTTATATTCCTGTTACTATTGATTAGGGTTGCTGCTATTACATAATGTAAATGCGAATGTTGCAAATCCAATGTCGTTTTTGCGAGTATCATTAAAAAAAGAAACGATGAGTCACTTTCATGAAAATTGTTTGCCCTCCGCCCTTCAATATTATACGAATTGTTTTTCCCTTATATTTTTACGATGACTTCGGAAAATTTTCCTGTGGATTAAATACGGTTCGAGTGATAAATATTTTGTGTAAATAATTAACTTGTTCCCATTGTTTCTGATTGCTCATAATAACATTTAAATATCCAAAGTGATTCTTATTATGACAAATGTTATAGAGAATCATTTTCGTTAAATTTAAAACTCGCGTTTTAGTGATTTAGACGTCTCATAGAAACTTCTTATAAGACTGTCCGACTGACGTCTCCCACAAATCAACAAGTAAACTCTGCAATATAGAAGATTGTTTTAATACTAACTACTCAGAAACACTGATTTGCTGTTTTCGAAGTGTGTAGATATAAAATATATAATACATATCGAATAAACGTTAAAATTTACAACGATATAAATACTAACAATTTGTTTAATCAAACATACGATATGTAATGAGCGTTGGAAAAAACGTTTGTTATACAAAACGTGCTTGACTCAGCCGACACCCACTCGCAACGTGAACGAAAAACGAAGTCGTAAAAAATTATTGCTGGCCAGTTGATTTTTTTTATTGTGGCTTAGTAAATGTTGGTATGACTAAATGGGCAGTGTCCTACAAATTAAATGCTACGTTTCCCCAGTCCTGCGCTCGGAAATTGTCAATTCCAACTGTAATAAATTTTTTATTACTGAAACCTATTTTTTCTTCTTTTTGAAATGAAGTGCGGTGCACAAGTTTGTCACTGGCCAGAAAGAATATAAATGCGTTATATTGAGAAAAAATTGTAAAACACACTTTTGTAACACATTTTTGTGGTTACATTGAATATTTTGTTAAACAATGTTAGTGTGTGGAAGGACTTGCGTGCGGGCACATATCGTAGTTGTACTTAAATATATGCATATTTCTATAACGATAAACGATTTTTTTTTATCATTATATCGACCGTCCATTTCATCTACTCAAAGACCCCGCACGTTCGAAGCAAACATTCATGTCAACTGAACGTAAAACCCGCGTGTTTAAAGGGGATGAAAAATTTACAAGCATAACATTAATAAATTCACCTGAACGTTTCCCCCTGTTTGATTTTACGCGATGTCTGTTTATAAATAAAAGTAATAAGGATACTGGACGAGGTAATATTACGACCCTCCGGAATGTCCTCTTTTGCCGTCAAATATTTGCTAAATCGGTTGTAAGGTGAACGGGCCTCGGTTGGTTTTAAATTTAGAATAAATTCAAAAATAGAACGCCCATAATCTCTTCAAAGCACACTGTTCTTTTATTGTGCTGTTATTGTTTTTTACTTTAATATGCTAAAAGGTATTTCAGTGAGCACTTTTTGTTTTGGAGTAAATAGCCTTTAACATATTTTCCAAATTTTAAATTGTTATAATTACTTATCTGTTGTTCAGTCTATACATTTTACATTTATATACATAGTAGCATGAGAATATCTTTCTAGTGAGTCAGTTGATCAGTTGTCGTTTGGTAGGTATACTTGATATCATATATTAATGTTTTTGGCAATGTATGCATTATTCCATATTTTTGGAGCACATATGATTTTCAACGTACGACGATTATTGTATATGTATATGCATAGTTGGTCTACGATTTCACTATTTTATATTCTGTTTACTTTTAAAGTTTCGCTTATTGTTTTAATACCTGTCTGAAGAGTGATTGACGCTCAACTGTATACAATAGGCGACCATTTTAGTCTTCAAGGGTATCAACGCGTCTGTGACGGCCCTGGAATAGGATGTTTATTAAGGGATACTCACTGCGTTTATTATTACACTAAGTGAAGTCAGTGAAGCTCATTTGAAAACATATTTTTTTAAACGCAGAAAAGTAGAACTACTAGAATCATGCCTGTAATCCCCGAAGAGGTAGGCAGAGCAGTGTAGAACACTCCCACGTTTCTGAACTTAATTAAACTTTTATTATAACAATAATGGTTAAATTATTGTGTATTAAAATATAAATCCACAACTAATCGTTGTATTTAGGGCATCACTTAATCTCCGGACGCCCGTCCGTGGCGACGTGTCCGGTCGAATAAATCTCAGCCACTTGAAGCTTAACGATCGATCTGACCGATTTATATGACCATTTGTGTACACCCACTGTTGTGTAATTTATATGTGTTTGTTGTCATAAATCGAAAACAGTCACCGTAAGGCTGCTTACGGTAGTTAATATATTCGTAATATGCCGCTGTTAGAATAAGTCTCCTTTTGTTAATTTGCACATTGAATTATAAAATATAAACACGTGTCCTGCTGTAAAATTACATGATTTCGCGACAGGGTAGCAGCTCGTTTTAGTTACATTTTGTTATAATACAGTACAAAAAGAAAAGTATTAGACAATAAATTATTCACTCAACAAAATTACAGCGCGATTTAATTTGTTCGCCCATGTATTCTGTATTGTTTGTATTGTCAAATGTTATTTTCTAAAAATGGCAAAATATATTTTTATACTAATAAAAATGGTGCTATTTTTATTTATATCTTATGCTAATAAAAGCGGTTACCAGCTTTAAAAGCTATTTATGGCATGTAGTTTTTTTTGTGTATTGAAATATAATTCGAAATATAGTCCTTATATTTAGTGTACTCACTTGCCGCACGCCCGTCCGTGGCGACGTGTTCGGTCGAATAATTCTCAGCCACTTTAAGCTTAACGATCGATCTGACCGATTTATATGACCATTTGCGTAAACTCTCTATTGTATAATAGATATGTGCTTATTGCTGTATACCTAACATAAAGACTGACAGCTTGCCTCCGATAGATTATACTGGTATATAATATTTCACATTGATGTTTCATTTAGGAGAGGAATTCGAGGGAATAAAAATATCATATTTGATTTAATTTTTCATTAGCACGTTAAATTTAACATTATATGTTGGTCGAGGATATGAAATGCTGTTAAAATACAGTAATTATTCATTCTGCAATTTTCCGATTCCAGGCCCAGTGAGTTCCGTTGCACTAGATTAACATATTAAAGAATAAAAAAATACAGTCCAATAACATGGTATTAAATGCGGTGACTATTTTTCGATGTGTATAAAATAAATTGTAACATATATACTGTATCGTAACGTACGTGAACGAATGTTTGTTGATATTTCTAAACGAAAATATAGACGTGCATAAGTGATGTTTATTTATAAAGTGATTCTATAATTACTGGCGGCGCGTCCCGCCTAGGCGCGGGTAAATTCCTTGTTACGAGCAACAGCGCAGGTGGTGCGAAAGGGCATGCTCTGCGATCGTGACTATGAGCATAATCACTCAGGGAAAGTCTATATCTAGCTGTGGATAACAGGTTTTTGGTCACGATCTCCACGCTCGGGGTTAGGTATCGTAAAGCACAGCTTCTTATAACCTGCCAGGGCTTAAGTTATGCCTAGCCAGACCGGCTATTAGTATTAGTACCTACTCAGTTAAGTATTATTATCGTCAGGTTTCTGTGATTTGATTATACATGCATACGATACAAGAACACAGCATTTTAAATTAAAATTATTTTTATCATAAAATTAAATTAAATTAAACACTAGAATATCAAATTTCAGTTTCAAGAATACAATAATACAATGTACATACAATAAAAAAAAATTTCAATAATAATATAATAATTCAATAATACAATATCAGCAAATGTCAGTCAATCAATTAATTAGCAAATAAATGTCAGTAAGTCATTAATATTAATTAAAAATATAAATATAAATGAAAATTAAAAACTAAAATAATGCGAACATATAGGAAACATTACACAAAATCGAATTAGGATAGATACTCTCGCATATTAAACATGCTCATTGGCTGCAAACCTCTGTTGCGTACGACCGATTACAATGGATGAGAATTGACGTATAAATCCAAGTAAACCGTTCGGATGGCTCTATGGGAACTTGATTTATCCGACCGGATGCATCAGCATTGTCGATATGTGTAGTTATAGCTGTATTTTGATAGATAGATATGGCTTGTGATATGTTTATGTGGACAATATTATATTGGTTGGTGAACGGTGAACGGTAACTAGTCGGGTCATCCCGAAAAGATATACTTAAGCTACGCCGGCATATACGAGTATATTGTAATGTGTATAAAAACACGAGAATGTTAACAGAAAACTATGTTCTACAGACTTAACAGTCTCAGACTACTGGCAGGAAATACTTGCCCAGCTGTGGGATGTAAAACGGTTTGGAGTGATGATCTCGTAAAAACATACGTGAGAAATTTGATCGTTGAAATGCTTGAAGCGTGAAAGGATCCAATTAATAAAAACGGAAAAGATTTTTGGAGATAATAAATATTGCTTCTAGCAAAGCGTCTGTAAAACTATTACTATACTTCTATGTACTGCATAGAAAGAATACTTCAGTTGCATTATACAGGATGTTGTTCATTAAACGCCGTGAGATTTGTAAAGTTCTCAGTGGTCAGTGACTTGACCCACTTAAATTTTATTACAGGCCATATATCATCCGACAAATTGCCCATCTCATGTCTACATTTAAAAAACGTCGACTATAACAGGGCGATTTTTATAAACGTAACATCACGCCTGTTATTGGCGAAGAAGTAGGTAGAGTGCAGTACACTCCCACGTTTCATCATGGAATAGGTGGTGAACCTATTGCCTTACACCGAGTACAAATCCAGATTCCGCGCCACTACTAGTAATTTCTAATAGTAAATCTAAGTTAGAAAAATTCAATGCAGAACCTGACCCGGGATTTGAACCTGGGATTTCATGATCAGTGGTTCCGTTAGCAAGCAGGCAACTAACGAAGCATCCGAATAAAGGCGGTTCTTATAATAAACTTATAAAGCGTTAGAAATGAACGTAACTCTTAACGTCACGTGAGATCGTTAGCGCGACATGTCCGTAACGTAATTCTGTGTTAATGAACACTTCGTCAGGCAGGTATATGATATTTACTCAATTATAGCATATTACATCGCTGGCTGTTAGCTCTACTCGAAATTATTTAATAACTCGCCTCTTCAAACAAAATTGGGAGATCCGCAGATGTGGGAGCACTGGATGTGGTTGAGATATTAAATTACTTATCTATATTCTTCAAATGTAATCTACTTTACATTCTCTTGTTAGGTTCAATTTTTAAAGAGTATCAGACGATAAAAAATGAGATTAACTTATTAATACGTAATTACGCCTGTGATTCCCGAAGAGGTAGGTAGAGAAGTGTAGTACAGTCGCACGTTTCACCAGTTACGTTTTCGTCCCACTATGGAGTTGGTGGTGAGTCTATTGTCATACACCGAGCACAAGTCCATACTCCGAGCCACTTCTGAAAATTCTAAGTTAGAACAAAGAAACGTATCCTACCCGGGATTTGAACCAAGGACTCCTCAATCGGCAGTCGAGCTTGTAAACATTCGACAAACGAGGCGGTTATTGCTAAAATAAGAATGACTTTGGGTAAAAAGGCAAATGACTGTGAATCTTAACTACTATTGTGTTGTAATATAATTAATTAGAATAAATTTGTCGATTCAATTACCGGTATATGTGGTGGGTACTATATAATCACAAATTATCCTTTTAAAATTCTGATTTACAACACAAATAAATAATCAACAAAATGCAATTGTATTGTACAAATTTTCGCTACATGTAGATTCCAATTGATTAATTCGCTTTGATTCTATGGAAAAGATCTGAATAATGTACGTTCTATTTTGTATCGCTAACTTTTAGTCGATTCCAGTGGAACACGTTATCATCGTTATAAAGAACCTCGCGGTACGCAAGGTCCAATTTCGTTTGAATAATTCCAACAATTTAGTACCATGCGCGCGTAAATTTCAGTCATAATATACGTCACGGGAGCAAAGAAAAATGCGCCGTGTGACAGCTTATGACGCTTCAGACAGGGCGGAGATCCATTTATTTTTACGTACGGCAAAAATGTAGGCGTGCGTTACTAATTAAAAGCAATCTTATGCGTGTAATAAGAAACTTCATACATCATATTTTTTCGCATCGTTTCTTCGGTTCGTTTCAGTAATCGTGGCTTGTTAGTTGTATTATTTGTTACAGTGTTTTTGCTATGGTTTTTTATACGTATTAGTTAAGTGTACACACATATATAAATATGTACGTACACAGATATATAAATATGTACGTACATTATGTCCAACTTATTCCTTATACAGCTGGATCTATTATTAAACTTCTATACAAATGTCTTCGAATACAAAACGAAGTCTATAATGTCTGGTATAAACAAAATAATTTTCATCACATAATCAAATATTTTAAATTATTATATTTCAATAACAATGATATGGAGAGCAGAATTAGAAATACAGATGCACATAACTTCACGCTCTGAGAGTCTGAGCTTGAGCCACTTAACTAGTTAGGTTCTATGGAGAATATCGCACGTGGGCAGTCGGGCATCTACGATTAAATCTCGCCAAGTGGACTAGGATATTAGTTTCGGGCATTTCAAATGTTGAATATAGAGTATAGATACATGTTTAATGAATGTAACTTTTAATTTAACCTTGTTTCATCTGTTCTGATTCAATTTTGACTATCATAAATTTGTCCTGGCTAATCAGGTTTTGTACTCGCTATAAGTGTAGTGCTTATTAGTAATGGGAAGTAAACGTGGCTAGTGATATGTGGGAGTGTACTACACTCCTCTGCATACCTTTTAGGGGATTACGGGTGTGATGTAACAATTAAGTAGTACTGTTTACCCCACTGATTCAGTGGTAGGATTAGAATGAACATAATTGTTATTAGCAAAAATAGTATATACCAGACGATTAACAGCGTTGATATGAAAATTGCAAAAGTGACGGAGGATTTATTTACTCTCCAAAAGGAGCAATAAATGTAGGTAATTGTTTGCGAAATATTTGTGAATAATATGATGGGAAA
>DWDU01004500.1:0-10707 GCA_018245575.1 Jemadia suekentonmiller | reverse complement strand
TCCCTTTCTCCTAGAAGCTGGTTAGCTACCTTCAGATTCTTTAAAAGGGCTAGAACATCCTCTGCAAAATGAGAAAGTTATTCGTGACTAGTTGGGAATACGATAACATTTTTGTACTACGTGCAGTAGTCCAATATTAAAAAAAAATATTAAACGAACAATAGTTAATGAAGGCTGTTCGTATATTTCCAGTGCTCTTTCGATAATATTCAATAAAAAAGAATTTGAGTACATTATTAGAGCAAGTCAAATATAGAATCGAATCTTATCTTAAATCGAATATATAGAATAAAAAAATTAGGTGAACCATTTGATAAAGCTACGTTTATCAAGGATCATTCATGAGTGACGAGTGAACTACTTGTAGTTATACGTCGGAGGGACCCACCGGCCTCGCGGTCGCCGTCCTGCCAGTCCACCTTGATGAAGGTGGTGAGCGACACCTCGTACACCTTGTTGGCGGCGGGCGCGGGCCGCGCGGCGCGCCGCCGCCGCCCGTACGCCGTCACGCCGTTGCTGCACAGCACCTGCTCGCGCGAGGCGGTGTGTGACGTGATGTTCTTGTCGCAGTAAGCAGCCGACATCCGCATTTGGTCAGTGATTAATAAAGGTCACTGTCCAATAGTCAGACGTCAAAGAAGGATTGATAAATGATTGTAATGTTAATGACGTTGATGATGTGAGGATGATGATGTGGGGATGATGATGTGGGGGTGATGATGACGGTGTGTTGACCGATGACGCCAGGTATTGATTGTATGTAGTGTGACAGCTCACCCCTAGGCATTTGCCGAGGCACACGGAGACCGTCCCTTTGAACTGCACGTACGTGGTGTCCGGGAACTTGAAGGCTCTGAACTTTGCTGTCAGGTGGTCGCCGTCGGTGGTGAGGAAGTTGTCGAACAAGTACGGGTCCACGGAGCAGCTGTGCAATAATAATGTGTTATACACACGATAAGGGTAGGGGGTTTTATAAAATTCTAGTGCACTAAGGTTGAAAAATTTTACTTATTAATTTATATTTTCAACAGTTTGGGAGTTATTTGCTTTAATATTCAGATTTGCGCTCTGAATTAATGACAATACTGTATATGAATCGATAAAAATTATAAATTATGGACTGAATATTCAATTTACATATCTATTAATTATAACTCATAGTATATACCCATAGATCAGGTAGCGGAGTCACTCGGCCTGGCTAGGCACGACTGCAGACCCTGGCCTCCGACAGCCAGCAGCGTCGGCGGCGCTTGGGGCCGAGCTCTGCCATCACTAACCCGCATGCCCAGCCATCATGGGCCAAAACCCCTCAGGGCTAGCTGATATCCAGCAATGGACTTAGAAAGGCCGACGATAGTAGTAAATTACCCATTGAGCACGATGGTCTCCTGCTGCTTGCCGGTGTCCGTGACGTGCATGTAGCTGACCAGCAGCCCGTACACCGGCGCCGACGTGTTGTCCAGGAAGATCTCCATCGACAGAGGTGTCCCCGGACTCACTGAGATTTCACCTGACACCCTACAATTAGTAATGGACATTAAATGTATGCATTCCTTATTCATGTTTCTCAAGAACAAAAAGATTTTTTTATAGGTCAAATAATACATTTATTACATACGACTGTACCATTAATTGCAAGATTAGAAAGAAAAGTATAAAAAAAAATATTTTGTTACGAATTTCAAAATCATCGTACCGTATTTATATGAATAAATAGAAGGTGAATTTGAACAATGATTCCATAATAATTCCAGATAAAACATACTGTTTTCCATTTTGTTTCACGACGGCACCAAGCACAGGTTCTGGCGCGCGCCCCTCTTCGTACCGTGTGATGTTCAAGACACTGTAACAGGGATAAACAATGTAAGGAGATAGGCAGAGGAGTGTAGGACACCCCCAAGTTACATCGTATACGTTTACGTTCCATTGTGGAATAGGTGGTGAGTCGTCTGAACATGTTGTGAACATAAATGAAATTAATTAAATATAGGTACAACACAGATTTAATTTCCATATATTGTAGATAGTTGAAAGGAAAGGAGATGATAAAAAAATATGTAATAAGTAAAAGAGGATATTTTAGCAAACTGTTAAGTTGTATACCTATACTGGTATATAAGTACTCTGATATATATAGGCATGTTACCAAACAAGGTCTTCTGCCGCCTCTCAGAATGTGAATGATTTTGGCTATAATCGTTGACAATTCTAAAGCAGATCCTTGTTGGACATTAACGATGGTGCATGGACAATAGACGGGGAAAAACAGTTCTGTGGTTACCGAAGTGAGAATGTACTGACTCGGGCTCGTTGAAGTCCTGCGGGAAGGGCTCGAGGGCGCGCGCGAGCCGCAGCTTGCCGGCCGCCACGCAGCGCGCGGTCACCGTCTCGCGCCCGCCCGCCTCGCTCTCTATCACCACCTTGTGGTAGAACGTTCTTTTGCCCTGAGAGAAGAAGCAGTTTCAAAGATGGCGAATTCATAGCATATTGTTTGACATTTGGCACTCGACGGTCTTTGTCTACTCCGTAAGAGACCCGGCGTGATGATATAGATTGTTGGATTTTATTGAATTTTGTGACCTTTATTGCGTCACCGCTCACAGTTGGGGTTAAACTGCTCAGTTAGAGTAAAAAAGAAGATTTTAATTCACGAATGCTTAACTAACTTCAAGGTTCTTCTGTTCTTTGGCTTGTCTTATGGATAGAACGGAACGATTGAGAGGGAAGTTTTCACTCACAGTGAGACTGTTCAGGACTCTTGTGACGCCACATTTGTGATGATCTTGCAGGTCCAATATGAACACGGCTAAGTTGCCCTCCATTACTGGCTGGCAAGGGCTGTAAACTGGGGAAGAAAAAAATTATTAACTGATATTCAATTTTAATCTGAATTATACGATAACATATGAACTTGGCGTATTTCCTGCGTATGGTGGTGAAGTATCCATAAAAAAATCAAGTCAGACAACCTTTTACTTAATATTGTATAACCATGTGCATTGTACGGTCAACATAAAAGGTTTATAAAGCGGAAAAAGCTGTTTATGAAGCGGCTTTAAAAAAACATGATTATGACGATTCGTCACATGCAAACAATGGTACCGACTAGACAGTTCCCGACACGGGCATCGAACCCGCATCAACAATTCCCACGTGTCCACTGGAGCCGCGAAATGAAACGTTAAATCACAGCAATGATGGATCCGTGTGTTTGTGTGTCACTATTCAAGTGTCAATCTTAAAATACGGCACGGTGTGGAGTCGTTCATGTCCTATCTCTTCACACAACGCATCTTCCACTGTACGCCGCATTGTTGGATATAAAGTAGATGTTGCCACAGACGGTTGAGTAGTCACGTTCCAATTTTAAATTTAAACCCGCCAAAGCAACCGACGTTCCGATTACAGGCGCAGCTATAGACAATGAATCAGGTTTCGTCTATAGAATGACATGTGTCAAACGATTTCCTAAATATAATGCAGATGATAACACAGTCAGTTCCGTAGAGTGAAGTTCGAATTTTAAACTTAAAAGCGCTAAAGTCAATTAAGTTCCGCTTATAGAGGGATGTGTGTTAAAGGGCATATTGTATACGAGTATGTAGTAGATGTTAAAATGTGTAGCGGCGCGTTCAAAATGTAATTTTAAAAGCGCTAAAATCCCTCAAATTCCGGTTACAGGAGCAGATAAGTACAAATTAATCGAGTTTTAAGTCCAATACTCGTATATTACTGATACATCTAAGCATAGGGTGCATGAAAGGAGCCTCCCCTAGCGGCGACTATCTGATTAAGTACGAAAGTATTATAGGTACATCCTTTCACCACGACGCGACGGCTGATCACCCGATGAAGAAGATCTGAGCATATTTAGGACATGTGTTCTCCAGTATTTCATTTAGTCACTTTAAATTACTATACGACATATGCTAACAATTATTATAAAGTGCAACTGAACTAGAATTTGCGGTCTTCAGTTAAGCGTACATTTGCTAATTCTTTATTTGATATATGAAGCAATAAACCAATTCCCATAATAACAAGTGAAAGTCGGACATTCTCACACGTGTTGTAATAGCCATATTTCTTTTCAACAATCAAATTGTTTTCGTGTGAATCTGTCTAATTGTTGTATGATTAACAGTCTGTGTGCAACATTGGCAGCTGTATGTGTATCGTTCAGACGTATGAATCGTTCGTTATGAGCTCGCAAACACAATAGCTTATTTAAAATTGCAATTACTGTTATTTCACCTAATCCATTTTACTTTTGGATCCGATTTAGTTTTATATTATTGAGTTAATTTCGTTAATTCATTACCAGTATTCTGTGAACGTGGTACTGTAATATAGCGGACGTATCAATTTCGCCGTTCAATCACCTACATCACTATCGTAATCGTCAATTTCATCATCAACCGGATCATCGGCTGCATCATCAGTCATATCGTTTCGGTTGACGCTAAACTTGGGCGACGAAACACGTGTTGATGTTAATATCCACGCCAACCATGATTATGTAGTGGTGTTCTTAAATTGACAAAGAAAGGTAGATATAAATTCTAACGATATCAATTCTAGACTCCCACAACTAGTTATACATGAATATTGGAAAGCCAATGGCATTTTTCTATACAAATATACGAATAATATTGAGTACAGGCGATTTTATTATCAAGTACAAAATTTGTTACGATATTTATAAAATCGAGTCTAGTGATAGCGGACTAAATAAATATGGTGGCGGTTTTTATCAATTATCATCATCAACCATCATTACCATCAAACTCCGGCTAGGTGGAGTGAGGATATACGCAAAGTGGGGCAGCGGTGGGAAACGAAGGGGTGCAACAAAACTCAGTGCTGTTGGCGAGGCTTATGTCCAACAGTGGGCACACGGTGGTTGTGCGTTCGTGTGGAGTATTAAAAATGTAGCGCTTACGCTTCAGCTGGTCCAAGTAGGCGACCTTCCTGTCGCCGTCCATTGGTACCGTCACAGTCATGATCTCGGGCGTGCACTGCACCTGCGCCTCGGAGCCTGCGGACAACGGAACAAAGCTTTCAGTATAATACAAGTTGCTGTATATAATGTCAGCGTGTAATAAAAGTAATAATAATCATGGAAATAAACATAATGACGACAGAAAAAAACAATAATAACACAATACTATATTCTGTCTTATAATAACATCTTAAAACAATTTCACAGGCGGTTACTTGATCTTAAACTATGCAAGCATGTGCTGTAGTAGCCAGGTCGTTGATAAACTATAGGTATCCATATAGTTAATCAAATTAAAACCAAGACAAACATTTTGCGCGCGGCGGGAAGCAAATACAGATTCTCTAGCGTAGGAGGCAGGTTCAGCAGCCACTGGATTGATAGGCCCGCCGGAAAAAAACAATATGTGAAATGAAAATGAGTGTCGTATAAATATTATCGTACAAATGACTATTATAACTCATCTATATAAATCTTCAAATAGGACATGATTTATTGTTCAAAATAATGTACATAACGTGACCACGTAACATCACACCTGTTATCCCCGACGAGAGAGGCAAAGGAATGTAGTACACTGCCACGTTTCACCTGTTACGTTTAATTAAATGCAGGCATCTAAACTTACATAAGTACATACATACATAAATACAACATCTAAGCATAACTTTAAGTGAGATTGACGTAGTTAAGAAAATGTCTATTGTACTTCCGCAATAAAAACATCTCATTTACTTCAATCCATCCGTACTTCAACTGGCAGCAACCTTGATTAAATCTTTAATAAAATCTTAGACAGATTCCGACAAAGCATTGTAAAGCCGTAAACAGAACAATGGGAACGATTCCCCGAAATAAAGCTGCGTTTACACGCGATATCGTTAAAGAGCGTGACGGACGATGACCTTTGTGAACTTCGTAGAACCCTCGGCGTTGAAGAACCCTCTTTAAGGCCCTCTTTCGAATAGTCTTTGTAGAACCCTTGACGTTGAATGTTGCGTTCATTGCCGCCTCAAGGACTACATCACTGTTACCTTACGATACCAATGAATTGTAGATACTAGGTGAAGTTAATAGTAATAAGGCACTAAAAAAAATGAATACCAATTTAATAATTATAACAATAATGATACGATAATATCGTTGGTAGACAACGAGTGCCAAACATCTTTATCTTTACAGATCTTTTTTTATATTTAAATTATATAATAAATATCATTATAATGTGTAATTTGAGTGCCGATCACAACGCCGTTCGTCGTCAGGTCGTTGCCGATGCGCGGACGCCACGACGCCATTAGCACTTCGCAGGTGCTCGTACCAAAGTTCTTTCACCTGAGCTTTCCTTTGATATCAATCTTCAGAGTGATCCGAAGGTAAAAAGGCCAGACATGTGTATCTGATCGTAAGTCCTTAACGCTTTACGAACTTTACGTACAGGCTGTTCATAAATGTATGTTGAATTTGAAAAATTGTTAGACTGTTTTTCAGTCTTCATAGGCTTGCATTTGACTACAATCTCATTTGATGGTAAGCGTGATCTAGCGTAGATGGTAGTAAGCTTGCCTATTTCAGAACAGAAATGAAAAGTTTTACCGCTACGATACTAAATATTATATGGGAACGAAAATATGTTATTAATCATATTTGTTTTAATATTTAGTTAGTAATTTTTTTATCAGAAATGTTTCATCTCATTTATTTTTCTATGCTTTATAAAACAAAGCACTAATATTCATATCTTTTCATAAATATGTTATTGAATTAAGAGTCATTTTAAGCGATTTTGATTATTAATAATTTCGACGAATTGATTAATTTTAATAATGAACTTGATAATTAAATGATTGTTCTATCCAAAATTACAGCTACACAAAATCCATTATGGCTGAAACCGCTTTTACATTTCACTGTTGGGTGTTGATCTCTTCTACAACTGTGGGATTAGAGGGTATTCAAAGAACATGGTGGAGGAATTAGTATAAGAAACGCTGGAACATTGAAAAATATTTAACAAATATCTATCTAACACACAAAAGGATATTAAATATTATACTTTTTCCTAACTATAGAATGAAATTGTTTTCGGAGGGTAGAATACTCATAGTAATAATTTGTAACAGCCTGTATATATGATTGACTCACACTACACGCTCGAGAACGCATACTAGTTCCGGTGCGTGATTTTGTTTGTGTACTTATATCGAAAAAGTTATCCAGTAAGCGTGTTTACTACCTAATTATCTGGTATACTAAACTAACGATTATACAAGCTCATGTACAGAGTTACATACATACATACCTGCACGCCGGGTCCCTTACGGGGTAGACTGAGAGCACTGAGGGCCAAATACCTCATCCTTAGAGATCTGCCGCGCTATTTCTACACTCATCACTCTCTTCATACATACGCGCCGGTTTAGGACACTTCTGACTCCCTATCAGCCAGTATTTGGCCTGTTTGATCAAGATAGGTGAGTCTTGACCTCCTTCGAACACCTGCGTCCATCAACATTCGAATTCCATATATATTGTATGTACAGAACCGAGTAGAAAAAATATACATCATTACGCCAGGTCCAGCAAGGGGTAGACAGAGAACATCGATTGTCAAATATCAGTATCCTTGCCGACGTGCCGTGGTTTTTCTAGATTCTTCTCTCTACGCAAACACCCGTCCGTTTCGAAGCCTTCCGACGTCCTCACCAGTCAAGATCTGATCTATTTAGACAAGACGATCTTTACTTAAGATGATAAAACAAAAGCTTTTCGTCATCGCATATACCACGGACAAAACCAACGGAGATAGAAGCTTGAATTTTCGCACAAAGTTTAAAATGGCAAAGTGTGCAAAAGTTTTAAGAATTCACCGCCTAAATGGTAAAAGTTTGTATGAAACGTCATCAATTTTGAAGGTGGACGCGTAAAAGTTTGTAAATACATAGATTTGAAGATGGACATATCTTTATTGTCTCACCTCTTATCTTTCCGGTGTTGGAAATGGGTCACGACTAAGGATGGAAAGGGCTCACGCACTAGTCTGTTTATTATTATGCAATAATTATCGACATGGATTTATTTTACAAAATATGTTTTGCTATCCCCATATATTTTAATACAGAATTATTAACATATTTTCTCCTCCATACCGTCACAACAATTTTATTTGTAAAAAATCATTCAGTAAACTTGTTGACCTGTTACTTGACGTATGATTTTGAAACTGCATTAAACTCGATTAGTCGATTAGTTAATTCATATATCTGTCTCTATCATAATTGTAATCTAAAACTTCAATGGAATATCGTACCAATCGTGTGATGAATTGATCACGAAAGCGATTTTTATTTTTAATCATTTAAATTATCCCCATCATTATTCTCTGCCATACAATTTAAATGCAGCCAGCTACAGATAACATACGATATCGTAAAAAAAAATTATGAACCTGTGCCATTACTACATAATTCAAAATCAGTCATCCGTCAAAGGCACAATAGACGTGAAGCGCTTGGATTAATAAAATATGCAGAAAGGCTTAAAATGGATATTAAAGCTTCATCCAATATACGGCGTCTTACATTTCAAGATACGTATTGCTTTATTCGCACTGCCGTGGCTTCATTCAAATTTAGAGCGACCGTATGTATTCAATGGCGGCGTCATTCATACATAATAACGATGTATATTGAACACTTTCGACAACAAAACCAGAACTGTTCCGTGGGACAGTTCTGTAGGAAGATTTAGGATTATACATCTATGAACATACCGTCTCTTGTAGGTATATTCTATGCACACATACAAACACACACGCGCACACACATTTGAAGCTATGGATACAAGTTAGTTTCAGACCATTTCTAAGAATTTAATAGGTCATACATAAAATAATATGACTTAAATACATCCTCAAAAAAAAAACTGCTATCCCATCACGTTTCTGGATTTGAATTGCATGTTATTTCGAGCTAAATTCGACACACCACCGAAGGTAATTTTATATGGCGCTGGTTGCCATATTAAGGCAATTTAATAGAAACATCTATTGGAGGAAACCGGTTGTTATCTACGTGTTGTAAAATAAATTATTCGCGTACAGCATGTGCAGTGTCATAATGTTTTTCCTTTAAAGGAGAGGAGAGGTCGATACTGAGTTGCAATGAATAATCCCACTCATTGGCTTAACTTATTAAATGACATCCGGCTCGAAGTATCATTTCTTTATGTTTATGTCTACAAACCGTTATTTTCATGATGGACTTTGAAAGCGGTTTGGGGGATTAATATATTAGAGATTAAACCATTAGAATAAAATGAACTTTAAGAATATTGAAACAATTTTATATAAAAATATTATTATCTGTGTGATAAAGTAAAGCCATGGCCCTTATGGCCCAGCTGAATGCTCTGGCGGCCAGCGGGCAACAGGATAGGCGGCGTCAGAAGTTATGCTCTGCGATCCCCAACCCGCATACCTAGCGTGGGAATTATAGACATAACTCTTTAGGGCAGACGTATGTCCAGTAATGGATTGTAATAGTCTGATGACGATGATGGCGCCTATGGGGTAGTCAGAGCATACCGAGTGTGAAATACGATCTACATACGTCTTCGGAATCACTCGATTTCCATTTAAAAAAATTAGTTTTAATATTCATTAGTCCCCAAACGTGTCATCTTATAGTTCAGTACTATTTTTGTAATTCAACACGTTATCTTCATTATGCCTTCCTGTTTCAATAGTTCTCTTACAAGTGTACCTTGTTGCTATGTGGCTCACGTAGGGCGGAGGACAGGACGCGCCACCGGACGCACAAACACACCGCCTTTGTCCCTACACATTGTTACCTAACTGTTTTGTAAGAGTAAAAGTAAATAATGAAGCATATACATTAGGGTGATCACAGACGTAGCTATAATACGGTCTCTATCTTATGTCGTCGAAATATATAGATATTATAGTATAGCATACCGTTTTCGGCAGTTCGCTATGTTATATTTCATAGCAGAGTGTAATTAAACAACCACGAAAAGTATACATTTGAAAATTTATTAGAATTTTCCAAAAAACTTGTATCAAAATAACGAATTGCCGCGCTAATGTCATTGCCGCCATATTGTTTTTCACCGCTTCTCTATCGAGTCAAATCAACTACTCAATTTTAGAAAATACTATTTAATATTCAAAAAGGTTATGCGACACGAAAGCGGATATGCCTAATTAATATATTAAATAGAATATTATTAAATTACATTATTAAATATCAATATTAAAAACTACATTTGCTAATAAGAGTACATTAATAAACATTACAGCTCCGTCTGTGACGACCTAACGACGTCGCCAGCGCGCAACAAGTTTGCTCCATCTTCGCGGCATACGAATGAAATAAAAGACGAAAATGCTAATTACACTGGCGACCACCAGACCAGTTTGTAAGCAAATAAATTTTTGGTCTTCCACGTATGAGCGTTCGTGATGTAAATAAACATGACATTATTAAATGACACATAAGCATATAACACGGAAAGATTATTATCACCACTATTATTACAAAAGATTTGGAATTGTTAGATTTAGATTTTCTAACTGAGACTTTTTAGTAGTGGTTCGGAGATTGGATATGTGCCCGATGCATGGCAATAGGCTCACCACCTATTCCATAATGGGACGTAAACGTAACTGGTGAAACGTG
>DWDU01004499.1:0-10707 GCA_018245575.1 Jemadia suekentonmiller | reverse complement strand
CTACCTCTTCGGGGATTACAGGCGTGATGTTAAGTTTACGTTTTTTTTTTAAATAGAAAGTAATTTACCACAGATATGACGTAATAAGCACATAATATAGAGATAATAGAGTTATTTAAGATCTGTGATCTTTACCTGCCCTGTAAAAACCTGTGATGACTATACAAAAAGATTAATAAAAATTTAATTCGATTTTTAACCAGGCACTGAAGCCTCCATTTTATCCAGTCAAAACACTGTCCAAGTCAGCGGAGAAAACAAAATGCATTTGACCTACAAAAGTATTCTGCCACAAAGCTTTCTCTGCATAGGCGTGGCTTTTATTAACATAATAACCTAACCGTTTTTCGCTTACTGATACACAATTACATAACATTAAAGTCCTGTTTAGATTAGATCTGAAGTATTATCAAAACGCAGAGGTAGACGGGGGTTGAAAATTGTGAAAAGACGCATGTACACCGTATTATGTATCATTACGCGAGAGCCCTTATGGGATCGGCAGCGAGCATAAAATTTCCAATATCTGTATGTACCCACGGGACATGCTTCGTATACATGCAAAATTTTTCTTTTCGTAAACACAAGGCTATAAAAAATGAAAAAATGTATTTATAATGCTCCTTACCAAATTCGCTGCGCTACGAAAGTAAAAAAAATATGTAACAACACGCCTATAATCCCCGAAGAGGTAGACAGAGGAGTGTAGTACACTCACACGTTTCACCAGTTACGTTTACGTCCCACAAATTCATACTCATTTATACAAAAATGTATACTAGACAAGATAATTTCACATATTGTCAGGCTCACTTCAAATTTGCAGTAGGTAGTAGGTATTAATATAGGTATCATTTAAGTCGTGTAGAGTCGCGAACATGATATGTTAAAATATCAAAACTATCGCTCTGACAGTAATGTCGCGATAAAAGTATTAAAAAAAAAATCCTAGCGTCGGTTCAGCAAAAACTTTACAATGAATGCATGAGACGTGTAAAAGGATTACAATAGAGACGTAAGACATCTCAAACGTCCTGAAAATGTTATGAGGCGTACAAATTGAACATCATTAAAAAGCCATTAAGAGACTTGCAGAGAATTCAAAAAGAGGCTCTGTATATTACAGTGTGAGCAACAAAACGCGGTTTACATTAGGAACAATGGAATGATGTGGGGAATATATTTTTCTTTGTTGTACTAATATAAGTCTTGGTATAAACTGACAAGCTTTACGGACATTTAAAAACGACCATTGAATAACACATTTAAAAATTCATTACGGGCTCTATTTTACTACATATATTGTCATAGCGTTATCCAAGCAACATAAATGTGATTGGTGATTGACTTACGCGGCAATATTAAAATTCGTTTAAATAATACTTTTAATATTCAAAATAACTGATCTTAAGAACCGACAAAGTACTTTCAGTTTATTTGGTGACAGAGATGGCCCGTAGTGGAGACGATATTTTAAATTCTCTGCAACTAATTATGACAATTGTTTAAGCACTTTTCGGTAATGTAACAGACGATCGAAAATGTATTGTATACTTTAATTCTTTGTAACAAAGTCCAATTTCAATTTGACACACGCAATTCCATGTATGCACAGGCAATTGTTGAAATGAAAAAATATTTCTAAAATGCTTAGATGACTCAAAAAATAAATGTTGTTTTTTCGTACACAGCATATTATAATCACATGATAATGAAGGTTATGTATTCGGAAAAGAAATATTTGTGTTTGTGAGTACAAACGAATAACACCCTTGTAAAACATTTGACACCTTCAAAAGTATTCGTTCTGGGCGGAAATCGAACCCAAAATTTCCAGCTCAACAGCCATATGTTCCATTGAACTAACATACCAATCAATCATACTCCATTGCTGTACCAATTTTCAAAAGCTTTCACAGGACTTAATTATGTATTTTCAATTAATTGGATTTATTTTGTTCCAGATATGCATTTCAAGAGAGATACTGCAGTAGCAACGTTTCACAGTTGAGTGTAGGAAGGAGAGCGCAAAATGGCGGAAGCGGAAGGAGGTGCGAGCGAGCAAGATGATGTTTCATTCTTGCGCACGGTAAGTACCTGTTATGATATTTGAGAAAAGTGTAACTAATAAATCGACTTGCTCGTTGGTCGTGTTGGTTGCAATCGCGACTGCCGAGCGCGAGGTCCTGGGTTCAAATCCCGGGTTGGACACTATCAAATTTATTCTAATTTAGATTTTCTATTTGTGTCTCGAATTTAGGATTTGTGTCCGGTCTATGGCAAAAGGCCCACCACCTATTCGGGGATTACAGGTGTGATGTTACGTTCTTTACGTAGAAAATTTAATGCATCGTCTGTTGTTTTTCTAAAGCTTATTGCGTATACCGACGATTTAGAACAGCAGTAACTTTAGCGTTCAATATACTGTAGCCTTGAGCTGCCACATCTCTATATAATCAAGTCACACTATCAACGAATAAAGACTGAAAAAGTTAGCTTAGAACTTATTATAATTCCTGAGCTATCTAACTATCAAGTTAATTGGATATATAATTGTGTTATTTTTATATTACATAAACGTTATAATTTCTACTCCACTACCACATTTCACCAGTTACGTTTACGAATGTCCCTTCATGGTATAGGGTTTGAGCCTGTTGCCAAACAAAATTAACAGCATAATTACAAAAATAATCTAACTACCTCGCAAGGGACGTGGGGTGACGATGTACTAGTGTTCACACAACGCCGATAACAAACCCTCCTATCATTTCACACCTACGTCTTTCCAAAACGCGGCGAACTAAAATATTTTAAAGCTATCGTAGTTACTCGCTCGCGATAGGTCAATGCATTTACGAAGCTAATTTAACAAATAATTGGATTAATTTTGCAAGTAATTATTACTTAAGCGTCGGCTGTTTGTAGGCTGTTTATGATTTTCTCTAGTCCGTTTTAGATTGGAAATCTTGAAGATTTAAATTGCTGAAGGGGTGCTATTATTGTATTAAAAACTGTAACCTATGTATCTCTGTTGGGACAAGTTTCTCGACAAATACAGACCTGAAGTACAGTCGAATACCATGCTCCATGGCAATTTCCCGAAGCTACGATTTAGTGACCAAGCCATCGGTAGAATGTTACTAAATCGTCTTGCAATCTTTCGATGAGATTTAACGATTGTTACCTTACGATAAGAAGCATGATCAACAGTTTGACGTTCTGACGCATAGTAACCTTAACATTTACCACTTTTTCTTAAATTAGATTTTCTTTCTCCTTTTACGATGTACATTAGAAAAAGAACCTTGTGCAATTGTACTTTTAAAGTTACTTGAATTAACATGATAGCTTAAATTAATGTGAAATTTCAGCGCAAAAACACGAATGGAACTGCTATAATAGCACATAACGTATATATATATATACATATACGTACATTTATGTACGCTTGGGAACCAAATTCCAACGTTACAAACGGAATTAGCAATTCCAGTGTAAATCTCCTGTGATTGATTGACATCTCACATGACAGCGTGAATTCATAGCGCTGAATGAAAATGTATCAACATTTAACAGTCACTGCTACTGTTGAGCAATAATGAGAACATTGAATAATGACATTATTGAACGTGTTGTTTTCTAAATATGTAGTATTATTGTTATATTAGTAACGCGTTTAATAATGAATGAAAGAGCTAGATTATTTTTTATTTATCATAATGAAGTATTAAGAAGATAAAGTATAGTGCTATTCCGTACAAACACATCCATTTAAACAAGTGCATTTAAAGAATAACGTTAAAATTATAATGAACTTGGCTCTCACAAAATTTAAATGTATTGTTCGATCGATTTGGCGATTAAAACACAATAGAATAATTTGTAAACATCTATTCCTCGAAGCAATTAAATGGAATAAAATCTATGGTTGACTAGTCTATTTTTATCAGCTAAGAGGGATATTTCAATCGTTAGAAATTGGCCTTCGTATACGAAATGTAGTATGTCTGTGTGTTCGTTTATTTATAGAATGGTCACGAATGGTTCGACTACCTCGCAAGGTTGTTACGTCATATTGAAATTTTAAATTGTATATTTCACCACAAATTACACACAAATTTGTAACCTTATTAATAAGGATTATAACATCATGCCCTTTAAATCGCCATAGGTACAGATGTAGTAGAACGAAAATCGGAGGAAAAGCTCTCGGTGCTTGTAAGGAACTCTTAATGGTATCACTTATAAAACCATCTTCATTAAACAGGGTCCTGGGTTCAATTCCCGGGTCGGGCACTAGTATATTTTCTTAATTTAGATTTTTTAATAGTGTCTCAGAGTCTGGATATGTGCTCGCTGTATGACAATAGGCTCACCAACTATTTCATAGTGGGACTTAAACGTAACTGGTGAAACGCGAGAATGTTATACGTTCTTCTGCCTATCTCTTCGGGGATTACAGGCGTGATGTTACGTTTTCATTAAACACCTCATAGGTACAATAGACCGAGTGAAAAGACTCGACGCTGTTTTAGCGGTCAAAATACTTAGTAATTATTTAGCAGTGTTTGTTTGCATAAGAATAAGCAAACATGAAACAAACGGTCGTGTGTATCAACATCGGCCTACTTCTAACTGCACGCACACAATTCCTACTTCACAGTTTTAATTCTAAGACAAGGCTTATTGAAATACTTGTTAGATCTCAATTTAAGCCCATACAATATTTTAGCTGCTACATAGCTACAAAGCATTGTTCTGTTTTTTTTTTTAACATTATGACGTAATTTCACGCCTGTTGTCCGCGAAGAGGTAGGCAGATAAATGTAGTACACTCTCACGTTTTACAAGTTACGTTTACGTCCCACTATGGAATAGAAGGTGAGCCTATTGCCATACACCGGGCACCGATCCAGACTTAGAGCCACTACTAGAAAATCTATATTAAAAAATATAGTAGTGCCCGACCCGAGAAATGGACCCAGGACTCTGTTTAATGAAGTTGTTTTTAAAAGGTAACAGTTCCTGGAGTGAATTTTGGAGAAATAACTAGATCATTGTCATTTATCAATACTTCAGTCCCTTTGAACTAAATTCTAATAACTATAGAAAAAGCGGTCTATTGAAAGCCGCTTCCGGGCGAATGAATTCTTAATTGGAAGGCTTTCGCCTTTTATTTAACTGGGATTCGATATCTAGGGTTGACAATAAATGTAATCAATAATGACAAGTGTTTTAATAGTGTTAATATTTTCAAAATTTTCCTATATGGCTTAGAACCATGTCATCGTCGTCATTAGTCTGTGTAAGGCCACTGCTGGACATATACCTCGTCGGAAAGTATTTTTCCCACAATCCCCACGCTGGACATGTGGGTTGGGGATCGCAGAGAACCATAACTATAGAACCATAGCAGCATATATATTGATATTGTCCTAAATATACCTAATAATCCTCTCTTCGCACAATTTTAATCTGGTAATTTTTAATTTTATGATCGATTATTTATCTACATATACTAACGTCGACAATACTTTCAATATCCACAGTTAAAGAAACTGTTTGTAGTTTCATTTATTGTCGGTATTTAGTACCTATATTTAGCTTAAACCGCTGTTGCAAAAATAAATTAATTTTATTTAAGGATACGTTATTTTTATACCTACCTACACTTTTTTGTTATGTTTCTATGAACATTTTAAGTTAGTTTTTCCTCTTGTTAAGTACTTACTTTCTATTCTATTGTGTTAACTAAAATAAAATAATTTCTATTCTACATTGAGCTAAATAAAATAAAATATTTTTCATTTGGTTTTGCATTTTAAATTGTGAACACTCATTTCCAACCCTAGGGTAGTAAATAAAAGACTCTTTTAGAATTCACAAAAGATAGCCTGCAGTCCACTTTGCTAAACTCGAGATAAAGCTATTTTTTGTCGACATAAATTAGTTATACGACGAGGGATGTAGTCATCCAAGCTATTATGTTACATATTTTCTCTGGTATTTACGTATTTTGGACATAATTATAATAAAAATTAATTATTATTAGTCGTGTTTGTTATTAATACAATAATTTAATCTAAAAAAAAGTTACGTTTACTCATTTAATCTATTTATTATAAAACATATATTTCAAATACATAATTTAATCTTACATCTATTTGATAGAAGTTCCAATTAGTAACTTACTTTAGCAAACCAATGTATACAAAAGTTTTCAAATCTACCAATCTTTGCAAACTGCCAGGATCGTCTTAAAGTAAACTCGACACAGTAAATCTTAATGTTATGAATGAACGTGAATACTATTAGGGTGCAGACTATGAAATTTTCAGGCGACCTGAATTTTAAGTCCTTATTAATGTATTTTATTATGGGCATAACTCCTTCGGGAAGGCCTATGTCCAGTAGTGGACTGCTACAGGCTGATGATTATTGTAAATATTTTCTTCATAGCGAATCTGTTTTATTTGTACTATCTTTAAATCTGTTTTATTTGTGCTATCTTTAAATGACTTAAGAAATCTCGACTACTATTCTAAGCTGAAGGTGCCGTAATACTGTTTGTGGTCATTACGACTTTCCTTTATTCGTAGAAGTTTATTCAAATGTTCAAACTTTTGAAAAAATTGTTCTCTGTCGCCTAGAATGTAGGGGTGTACTTCGCGACGAGAGCAACTGACAATGTGTACTTAGGACTTCAATGTGGACTGCCACGTTTGTACATATTTCTCACTATGCGTAGGGTTTTGCATACTGCATAACTTTTTTCGCTTCTTCTACACTACATCCAACTTTATTGCCATACAAGCTTTATTTGATTCCATTTAAATAAAGTTCCACTAATCTTAGTGATCCTTTTGAAATAATTTAATCTACTCATTAATGACAGGGAATGACTGCTTAACGTTGTTCACAAAATTAAGGCACTTGCCTTGCGAAATACACTTGTATTTCGATAAAATTGGCAGTGAAACGACACCCAGAAAAAAAATCATAAACACAAATAATTTTCTGCAGTGACAGCCCTATTGAAACATGTTAATGAGCGCAGAAGATTTGAATTAAAGTTCTATTATACTGTCGTCTTAATTCAATACTGTTTCTTCTCTTGTTCCTATTGTAGATATAAAGAAAAGGCTATGTGACGGTACATCAATTAGTATCAAATATACATTTTTCTTACAGCACAGAGGCAATACAATCGTAGTGTTCATCTCTACGAGTGACAACCCTATAACAAACTCACGAACAAAGAAACTTTGAACCTAAGCTACATTATGTTTTATTCTGTTTCATCGTTTTGCACGAACGTACTAAATGCAACTACAAATCAAAAGTAAAATTGTATCGAGTTAAGTTAAACATTCGCTGAAAGTTTAGGTAGACTATCGCGCAAATTATTCTCATTATGAAAGGAGATTCGTGTCTAACAACGGAAATATAGAAATGTTAATGATGGTGACTATAACAAACTACACACTCACCATCCAATTCATGGTGAGACCTAAACGTAACTGGTGAACGGTGGGAGTGTACTACACTCTTCTGCCTACCTCTTCGGAGAAACCGGCGTGATGTTACGTTATAACAAATGACTAGTGTTAAAGACAAATTACGAGTATCATTGTTTGGATCTACATTAGTATGTTTAGTATGTATGGTTGAATTTATTATTTTTTAATTATCTCCCACAGGAAGATATGGTGTGCCTGTCCTGCACAGCGACGGGTGAACGCGTCTGCTTGGCGGCCGAAGGTTTCGGCAATCGGCACTGTTTCCTAGAAAACATAGCGGACAAGAACATCCCGCCGGATCTTTCACAATGCGTGTTTGTTATTGAACAGGTATGAAATATCTTTTACTACCAAACGATATGAATTGATTGTTGGAGTTATAAAACACTATAGTTAAAACTACAGATGTTCGTTAAAAGGTAAAATAAATCAAGTGTCTGTGACAAATGTTAATAGTGTATAGAAATCATTAAGAAAAACGAGAAAATGCTAGCTAATGATTTAAGATTCTCGTAGCGTCATTTCCTGAACATTCTGACATAGATACAGAGAATTTGTCAATAGAAAAATTATTATCAGTAGATACTCTAGTAGTAGATACATAGCTTTGAACATATTTCTTTAAGCACAGTACATAAATCATGCAAACATTGTGACAGTAAGAAACGCGCCCCAATTTAAAAAGCTTCATAATTCGAATTTAGACCTCCAAATACGATTTTTAAAAATGAAGATAAAATGTATTGCTTCATACGCAAAGTACGTATGGAAGTACGTTTGTCTAATGTGCTTGCAATACTGAGTGTAGTTTAACAATTAATATTTGCTTAATGCAAATTGCATTACACTATGGGTTAATTGAAATGGATAACTAAAATTGATCAATGCCTCAGGGCAACTTATTCGGTCTCAGTAATTGATACGTTTGATATGTCTTTTCAGGCGCTGTCGGTGAGAGCTCTTCAAGAGTTGGTTACTGCAGCGGGATCTGAAACTGTAAGTAAATGCTATATTGATTATTACTTTTTAATACTGTAAGCAGTGTACAAGAAAACTATGTTAATACCTGAAGGTCACTTGTCCTACATATTTAATGATAACCTATAAATAATTTTCTATAAATATTAAACTACACTACTACATAATAATTACATAACGACGCTCTGTTACATGTTACATTGTTATGTACAAGTCCAAATACATGTATGTTATATGTTTATTGTGTAACAATGTGTTTACTTACAATACTGTCCGTATATCCTTATATCTCATTCGCTTGTCGATAACATATTGTGCAATATATTATATTAAATGTGCAATGTTGACAATGTCATATATTATCTCTTGTATGCATACATGTGCTGTTAATAAGCCACATGTTACTAAATGCTCCTTTTTGTGACATGTCACCGAGCGTGAATGATTTATCTTTAAGGATTTTGTAATGACAAATCTATTGAATGCTATGTGGACAATATCTGTTTATTTTATTTATTTATTTTTAATATCTTTTTATCTTGTGTTAACATTTCCATTTTGTGAATAATGTTATCCTTTTAAGAATCGCTTTCGTGTTTAAATTTTCCAGGGCAAAGAAAACTTAGTAGTGAGTACCTACCGTACAAAATTGACACATCGGTAAAATGCATGTCGTGAGGTTTCGTTACGATTTTTTATCTAATTGGTATAATTAGTGGAACATTTTCACTGTCTTGTCTTTTCCAGAGGTTATTTTGCGTAACAAAAATTGAAATTTGTTATTGATATTCATTTAATAACGATGAACGAACTAATTTATAATAACTAAATACATGCATTCAAAATAATTGAAATTTCATTCGAATATTGTCATGAGCTATCATATATCTTTTGTCGTCGTTCATGTATGGTAATATATTAGATATATACCAAAACGTATTTTGCGATGTTTCAAACATTTCGATATATGTACATTATACATATATCTTTTCTTTGACATGTGATTTAAAGAAAAGATAGATTTTCACGTACATTCCCGAACATAAATTATGATACATCTACATATACCTACATGTAATATCTATCGTAATTCACACATGTGCATGTGTTTAATAATACCGAAAATAGTCAAACAATTTAGGCAGTATTCTACCTCTAGATTAGATATTAACTTTACTTTTAAGTTTAACCTCACTCTAAACTAATCAAAGATCTATTTCGACTATGCTTTTGAGATACTCAATATATATTTTGTACTTTCAAAATTATTCTCTACGAGCATGTATATAGAAAAATACGTATATTTATCTGTTTAGCTTCTTTAATATCTAATGTTTTGTAAATTAATTTAACTGTTAATATTCTTTAATATTGTTAACTTTACCAAATTAACGTTAAAAATTTAATATTAAAATATAAACACTTTTTTTACAATTTGCACATAGATTATCTTTATATTATCTTTTACATTTATTTCTCTTCGTTAGCTGAAATTGAACAATGCTTTAATGATATATCATTTCAATTTTACATTTTGTAATAAATATTTATGTCAAAGTAGGTTGAAAATTTGAGAAGTTAAATTCGGGATACTGTGCTTTGTGATGCCCAAGGTAAGCCTATGTCCAGCTTTGAACTGCAATAGGCTGATGATAATATAATAAGTTTAAAATAAAATAGGGTGATGTCCATTACGTTTACAGGAATTTATAAGACTAGTTACTTAAATATGCTTTTATTGTTTACAGGGTAAAGGCACCGGTTCTGGACACAGAACCTTGTTGTACGGCAATGCTATATTATTACGCCACCTTAACAGTGATATGGTAAGATTTCGCCCAGTATCAATGTAAACAATACGTTTGGAGAACGCGATATGTTTAGTGCGGAAAAGTTGATCGATCTGTTCATTCTGTCTTTTGCATGTAGCACCTTCTTTTTCTTATTAATAGACCTTTAGATGAATTGCTCTTGCAATATCCAATAATGTACTAAGTAATTAAATTGTTATTTTTTTGTATAAAGTTTATACAAAATAATCTTTATTTTTTGACTGCCTCGTTGGTCGTGTTGGTTGCAAGTGCGACTGCCGATCGGGAGGTCCTGGATTCGAATCCCGGGTCGGGCAGTACAAAAATGTTCTAAGTTAGATTTTCTAATTTAGATTTTCTAGTAGTGGCTCGGAGTCTGGATTTGTGCCCGATGC
>DWDU01004498.1:0-10710 GCA_018245575.1 Jemadia suekentonmiller | reverse complement strand
CATTGATATAGCTTGAAAGTTTTCATTTAGAAAAGATGAAGTAAATTTGTGCTTAATATATTTCCGCGTTGCATGTCTATTCCGCAAGAGACCCGATTTGGTGATATAAAAATATATTTGTGTTCAAAACCTGTCTATATAAGTTATATGGAACTACTGAATAAACTGCCTTGTTGGTCGAATGGTTGTAAGAGACATTGTTAAACCAGAGGTCCTGGGCTCGAAGCCCGGGTCGGAAATTACTGGTGTTGGTTAAATTTAAATTCTTGTTAGTAGTTTAAAGTCTGGATTTGTGCCCGGTGTATGGCAAAAGGCTCACCCTCTATTCGATGGTGGAGCGTATGAGTTAACTGGGAAACCGTAGGAATACCTACTATACTTTCCTACCTACCTCTTCGGGGAAATACATTCGTGATGCTACGTTCGATACAAACAAAAAAAAATGGTCATCGCTCGATGTATCGTAAGTAAGAGGCGATAGTTGTAAACTGCCGAATGTTTGTTAACTGCCGATGTAATGAAGGGCTTGTAATTAAGGCCGTTACCGACCGGCACGTGCGCCGTTATCTGTCTTAGAAGTTTTCCAATTTTCTACAATCGCTCGTCTCAAATTGTTTCGCGCTCTGAATATTTAACTCCGTTTACTCTAGGCGAGTAACTGGCGAAGTTTATCAAGTAATTCGACATTACCAGCTCGATACTTTAAAGTTAGCTGTTTAGATACATGCAATTAATAAGACTTTTGTTGATTCGTAACTTTATTTATAATAGATTAGATAGATTTTTTTCATTTCTTTGCATTAAATGCATCATCATCATCTCTGTAATTCCCGAAGAGGTAGGCAGAGGAGTATAGTACACCACGTTTCACCAGAAGTCCCACTATAGACTAGGTGGGGTGAGCCTATGGCCATATGTTGCGATGAAACACGTCAGTACAATAGTGGATGATTTAACTATACGTATATTTTCAGTCATTTATCCTAATAGTTGTAGTTAAATGACCGACTCGTTCGCTTCACAAAGGAATACATGGAAAAGATGACTACAGTAAACTACACTGTGTTTTACGTTTCCATATTATCTACAACAGAAAGACAAAAGATTGCAGGTTATTTTAAAAGCTAGGACTTCCAATTGTGTCGGTGTATTCTAAGTTAACAGAAAATACAATATATGTAGGTATCCTAATAAGTTGTGTGCAAAGGTCCGCGTCATGGTCGGACCTCATAAAGGCCCGGCTGTAAAATAAGTAAAAATAAAAGGCTCCCAGGCAAGATGGGTAAAGTTGAAAATACTTTTGCTTTTTAACCAGTCGGTCGCCAACTTTAAATTGGTTTCCACAGTCTTCGCCATTTGGTTGGGATTATGGGGAAACTAGTAGGTAGAGTTCAGAGCCACTAGCCATCTGGCTAATAACTGTTTTGGGGTTCCGACTATCTGCGGACGGTTTATGTTCTATGTAGGTACATAACAAGTTGTTGGACTTGCTCTCTTTTCGTCTGTCTTTGTTCGGGAGGCGTATACAAATGTATACTCTACATTACGATGGACACACTCGTGCACGTTTCATTTATATATATATGTATGTTAATTGTACCTATTCATAGATTACTACAAGATTTTATAAGGTGTAGTGAGTACTAAAAATTAGATGTGGCAAATAGAAGACGTTTAGGGTATTTTGAATAAATCTGCACTATTTTCCTCCAAGAGTTACAATGCGGATTTGTACAGAATATAATTCACAAATTAAAACATAATTGATTACTGGTTCCCGGAGGACCGATCGTAATTTATATACTAATTTTTTCCTAATTTACAAGTGCGTTAGGTGAGTTTCCCCTGAAGTTATCCATTAAAAGATCTGAATCGTAAATATAAGTTGTGTTCCTTGGTATTTTGTACGATGCAAGAAATATAAAAACACAAACATTCAGATATGAATCACATTCCGAGAACCCAGGAATTATTGCATACCAACATATTGTTTATGATTTATCACAAAAAGATCGTAACAAATTGGAATATGAGCATTTTAGATTCGTTTACTAATAAATGGTTTACCAGTAAACAGTTAGACTGCCTCGTTGCTCATGTTGGTTGCAAGCATTATTACCGATTGAGAGGTCCTGGATTCAAATGCCGGGTCGGGTACTATTAGGTTTTTCTAATGTAGCTCGAAGTTTGGATATGTGACCGGGTTATGACAAGAGTTACCACCTGTTTCATAGCGGGGCGTAAACATAACTAGTTATACGCGGGAGTTCACACTCCGCCTACCTCTTCGGGGATTGTAGGCATGACGTTACGTACTAGGAAATAAATAATATAGTCCATTACAAATGCTTGTTAATTACCTAAGTAAGATAGTTTCATTTACCAACATCATCATCAGCTCTTGTGACCTTTCAATCTTGAACACGGGTCTCTTTCCAAAATCAGTCACGACCATAGTCTGCCAGGCTAATGAATGCCTAGCTGCGATTTGGCATACAGTTTTACACTTTTATAGATCTAGGTTTAAAAGTAAATGGTAATTGAATCTATCTGTATGTAATTTACAATGAATATATACATTGGTATGTGTCGAGTTAAAACTGAATACCCAAGCTCGTTGCGAACACGAAGCAGATCTGAACTCGATAATGACACTTTGCTCTCTCGCACGGTATCGATTCCAAGTGAAATATTCAATAGTCAGGTTTACTCGCCCCGAAGAAAGTTTCCATTTCGTATACGTTTCGTTAACTTAAATGAATAAAAAGCAGGCGTTGATTTCCCAATGGATACATGTCGCTCTAGACTTTACTATTAGAAAATATATACCTATATGCAGGTATTCTTGTAGTCTCTATATCGCATATTAGATCGTGAAATCTTATATAATGATGCAAATCGGCACGTATCTGCTTATCTGGGCCTGGCGTAACGATATAATAAGAATAAGTGAAAACATGCTTCCGGTTATTTTGAGTTCGCCAAGCGTAATACATCATGTATCAATGGAAATTGTACCCACTAATCTTTTATTACTCGTTGGCAAGTTTTATATATTTTTTCTTAATTCTCACCTACTAGACATCTCATTTTATAACACAAGGTAACATTATAAATTAATGAGTCGTAATACGCTCGTAGCGGCCCGCCCGACAGTCGAGATGTGACTCCGACATTATCGATTACGCCCACCGTTGGCTGTAAAACGGAATTTATTACACAAAACACACCAGCAATGAGAATAGAACGCCTATGTGTGCTTTAAAACGACACTCAGTTGGTTCGATTACTTTGTAATGTGAATTGGTATTGCTATATAATGCATCGATTATAGGTGTAAGATACTTTATATTGCTCACTACGGTAATTAACCAAAGTTCGTTTAAATAACTAATTCTGAGTAATTATTATGAAGGCACCATTATGTAATAGATTAGTTTTATAGGTATACGAAAGGCGCGATGAACATCAAGAGTTTCAATCCCCAAGGGGGATACCTTGGCTAGTTGGAATGACAATCTTGGACAGGTTTCAAATAGAAGTTGGATACGGCAAGCACAGAAATTAAAAGGGAAAAGGGAAAAATAAGGACAGCAGTGAATTGAGACAAATTACTCATACTTTTTTATTTAACTACCTAAAACAAACATACCATCACGCCCGTGATCCCCGAAGAGAGTAGAGGAGTGTAGTACCTACCTACAATCTCCCGTTTTGCTAGTTACGTTTACGTCCCATCACGGAATAGTGGGTGAGCCTATTTCCATACATCTGGTGCAAATGAAGACTGAGACACTACTAATTATTATTAATCATTATTAAAAAGTATCAAATGTAAAAACCTTTTATGTCCTCAGTTAATGCGGAAATACCAAGTGCAATTATCGCAAATATATTATAAGCACTGAATCGTTTTGTGTGCTAATAAAATAGTTATGAAAAACTTTGGAATACTTCGTATGCATATAATACTTGACTCGGTCACGACACACTCCAAAATGCCAATAAACAATCCATGTATGACACATGTGGCAATAACAAACGCTACATTGACGCAATTATTCGTAACCCAGATATCGTTCTAGTTTATTTTAAAAATAAAAAATCTTACTGTATTGTAAATTGAATGATAATAACATACATATAAATACATATCCTTACGACAGATCCCTTGCGGGGTAGGCAGACAGCACAAAGTGTCAAATATCTCTATTCTCGCACACCTGTTTTGCCTCTTCCACATTCATCACTCTCTTCATACACGTGCTTCATACAAATGATAATTAATGTAATTATTCTCAGGTTACATATCTGCATGCATACATATCTGATCCTAAAGTAGACCTGAAAAGAGCTGTGTTATAGTAACCAGACGGTTGCTAACCTATATGTACATATAGTTCACATGCATGTGATATGCTCTTATATTTGAATAGATATGTTTTTAGTGCCAGACACATAATAAACAATTGTGCTTGTCACCCAAGCTTCTGTCCTGGGTGAGAATCGAACCTGTCATATTTTATTTAATTACATTAAACAATTTCGTTTTCGCTGTGATTAAAGCTATCTGGACCGATCATACAAAACCACTTTTATTTTTGCTATTTATTTGACCGTTTGTCTCTTTAAATGTCTAATATTTACTAGAGTTTTCTTTACATACGAAAAGGCTGGGAGGGCCCGTTGACTTGAAAACATCGAATCCAAATAACATTGCACAACTGCAATACTCGCCCTATTAATTAAATTTAGACTTTGATTGATGAAAACGATGTGAAACCGTTAAGTACTGATACACGGGAAGCATAAATCAATTTGTTCTAAATTTAATTTAGTACAGCAATAAAATTCGCATGACATTTCAAGGTCGTAAATGTCGTAAAATTATTTACCGCGCCCGGAGCCCTTGCCGCCAGTTTGTTTATAACGCATATTAATAATGATTTATTGATGTTTGTATCTGCCTAATGTGTGTACGTATGGACCATAAAACGTTTTATAGGACAGTTTACGGCGATGCAACCTCAGAAATGCTTTTATTGATATCTAAGCGCCATACTAAATTGATATCGTTAGCGGAGGTGAGAGCTTTGTTTCCGTTTGAAGTGCTTTAATAGCAACTTAAATGCTTCACATCGGCCATCATTGTGACTGCTTAAATTTATATCACTAAACGTGGTATTTACATAACGCATGATATCTACTTATATACAAAGCATTATGTATTTGGACTTTTGTATAGATATGCGCTCTAATTAGATCGGTTGTAAGGAAAAATATTGTTAGTTACATATAAATGTAGGTAGTAAATAATTATAATGGATAAATATATTTGAATTACCAAATTAAAAAATAACTGTACTAGAAGTTATTTGTTGATACATCGAGTTAATATAAAGAGAAAAAAATTGACATTTACCTTATTTAAACATTTGAACTTTCTGTTACCTTTCGTCCATCAATATTATGTATTATACTGAGACAGACAGAGATATGAACTCAAATAAAAAAAAATGATCGTGCAGTTATCTGAGAACATAAACATTTATTACTTTATCCGTTATAAAAGACCTGTTAGAATCATTAATCTAATGACGTCACAGTATATAATTACTGTGTATTTGAATATCGAACTAATCACGAATATCACTGACACCACACATATAACGCACAGTTTTGTAACCAAATGTATACTGACGAGAGTTTGGATTTTTGGCTCAAAGCACCTGTGATTATAGCTAACAGTACGTTTCTTTCTTCATAATTACTTTCACAGTTAACTTATTACAATGGCACCTAAGCACTTTCCATTGTATTACTACTACATTCAAATTTAGAATCTCGTGCCTTTAAATAAGATACAGTGTTCAATTTCCGGTTGAAGACTGCGAGTACAGCCAGTGACAGTAATATTTATTACACCTCAAAGGGTTGGGCAATAGTGTAATGGTTTTATGGTTATACGTTGTGCAATTTTTCGTATTGTACGCGACTGTACAGTTGGAAAAGACATTCAACAGTACCGATACGCGAAACACTTAAGCCTATAAGAGATTGCTTTTAAGATATCAAATAGGAAATATACGTTGCTAGAACAATAAAAAATCGACGTTATCAACATTAATATAAGTATGTGTTTTCGTTGTCACACTTAAGTAAATACAGGAATCTCAGTATGAAAGTGTTGCAACTAAAATAATACTTTATAGTTGGGTCAGGTCACGTTACTTTGTTGGTATATGTTTCTCCGATAAACGTTTCATTGAGCGTGTCGTTAATTAACTTTGTTGAATAAAGTTATATACGTAGGTAACATTTTTTGATTTTGAAAAATGTAAAGAAATACACATCATGACATTTTATACATACATTTCTTTTTTCATAAATTGTTTAAGAAACCTTCACCAGGTAAAGGTTCGACCACCAATTTACCGCTTAAGTGATAATAATAAATTAGCAAGGCAGCATAATATCAACAATGCGGGTATTGACCGTCTGCAATTGTTCTACTACGCAAGCATTTTTCAATTGCCGGGGATAAGGAACTTTTCACACTGAATGCTTGTCGCGAGATGAAAATGGTTTTAGGACGCAATTATTGTACGAACTTAATTCTAAGTTTAATGATTGGCGAATTATAAGTGGAAGAGATATTTTTAAGAATACTGTATTTGCTTTTTTGTAAAATGGTTTTAAACAAAATTTAACTGGCTTGTGACATAAATAACTATTTTTTTATAATAACAATAAGAGTAACTTTAGACTTTCGTCCATTATTTGTGACATAAATAGTCAAATATTATGACATACATAATTCAATGACAGTTATCAAAACTTCTCACATTATTAGACTATGCAAATACGAGTATGTACCTACATAATTTTAATACGTTTTAAGTTTTCATCGCTCATCGTAAGCAGTTTAACGTGAGGGCATGTCCTAAAAGCGTCTGAAAATTCGTAAAACGAAAATTGGCGGTAATGATGCGTCTTTTTTGCCCAAAAAAAGGTACATTTTATCGCTGACTTTATAATTGTCAAAGTCGGTACGGTACCTGCATGAACGGGTTACGATTGTGTGAGGTACGAAACTGTGGGTCTATTATGTAAGGAATGTTTTTTATATTATCGGTAATTATGCAATAAACAAACACAAAGAAATTTCCCGTTGCGTAAGGTTTGTTTTGAAAGTTGGTTAAAGGTTCACATTTTGAGGGAAAGGAGTAAAATTTACCTGAGTTGTATTGTTCAAAGTTTCGGTCGTGATTTTAAATGGATAATGTTTGTTAACTGCACTATTGATTGCGAACCAGTGTCTGGGGTATTTTTAATTCTTATGAAGACTTGATTGCGATTGCGATTTAATTGTCCCAAATAGATTAAATGAGAAGCTGCAAAAAAAATAAAACAATATTTTTTTTATTCTGTATGATAAATACATTTTTTGACTTGACCACAGCGGCATCTATCCAGCAAAACTTAAACTAGCATCTATTTACAAATATACGGTAGCCCCATCTATGAAGGGTTGTTCGTATTAATGAGTGCGCCTCCCTTATCTACCCCGTTTGCAGGGTGCAATAAGGGTGCGAATTTCTGTACGCGCTGTATTAAGGTGCTTCTACACTGCTTATGTTCGCTATCTTTCATATATTTCAATGATGTTTTATGATGTAATGTATTAAAGTTAAATTCATATAAGTGATTAATCAATTTCATGAATATGAATGTTATAAGAACTCTCATAGTGTCGTGAAAACGGTAGATACTTGTATTAATCATAATAAAAAAAATATTTACCACGTGAAAAATTGTACGTATTATACAATTTACTATTTATAATGTTACCTGCAAATGAAGGTCTATTATAATGTATGTAATATGTCAAAACATTTTCCGGCCGAAGGCTGTTTTACATACGAAACCTTAACTAAACATTAGGTTCCTTTTCTAGTATCTTGTACGCCATTATTTTGCTACCAAAATTATCTGCAACTCATCTGACTAGTAATTTTGATCTTCTGACCTTAGTAATGCTGTTATTGTAATTAGTCTCTTAGAAGAAATGGAGCTATTTGCTTTGGAATTATTGTGTTCTAATTCCGAAGATTTGAACTAAAAGCCAATTGGAGTATTCAATTGGTAGGAATTGCACGGCTATGTTATTTCCATTTTCTAAAATCAGTACCAGTACCAGAGTACCATTTTCTATAATCAATGTTTTCTTTATATGATGGCCTCCAAATGACAATGGCGAAGATATCTATCTGCTTGAGGCTAAACTCACCCTGAAACTTATGGAGCCGAGCAATTCAAGAACTAAGTGAATGAACTGAAAATCAAATTCAATAGTGTACTTCGGGTAAAGCACGTCGCTGGCAGATGTCTAAAATTGACTGATGAAGATGAGCACAAAGAATTGTGAAACGAAATTTTTGTAAGAAGCTTACACAAAATGTATTTTATAAACATATCACAAATCATAGATACAATATGTCCATCTGCATACGGTAAGCAGAAGCAAACCACTGCCCACCCTAAGTTGCTGAACCTTGTAGGCAACGCAGATTAAAAAGGGGCGACAAATGCAAAAATATACGTATATAAGGCCACATGCATACTAACGTCCAAAGCGAGGCGAAATCTTTATAAAATTCCTGTACATTTTATTTAACTTACAAAGGTTCATTTTTAATAAGCATATCTGACAAGTGTATATTGAATCATCTATCATATTGGTGTATGTAATAATTGTTGCATTATACGCTTATTTTCACATCGTACTCACTGTATATCCCTTGATTTACCTAACGATTATATCTCACATAGAACCAAATAAAACTGTTATTTACATAAGTGTGAGTAGATATTAAAGCTTCACATCACATATGAAACCATAAGCGCTTTGGAAAATAGAATATTCAAACCACTCAACTTGAAAATCGCAATTTACAAATTTTTCCATATCTAGTAGAAATATAAAATAAAAAGACAGATATTGACAAAATGTCTGTCGTGTTCTATTAATTCGATATTTTTTTATACAATCTGTATAAAATGAACAAATTTCACGGAACATACAACGAATATTTATATGTTTTGACGATACACTTTATAGTGTATATACAAAGTATATGAATCATTTTGAACCTAAGGAAATGATTACACATATGGGTTGATTGACCATTTGCAATTTTTACAGGTTCCTAGTAAAGAAATAAGAAATATTTATCTTTGTAATAATCACACATAACAGCATGAGTTGAATAATATCTTCACACAATGCGCAATGTTCACAGGTTCTTGGTAAAGAAATAAGAAATATTTCTCTATGTAATAATCATACACATAGCAGTACAAACATAAAGACATAAATCATCCTCCATGTACGTACAAAGCTAAGGATATGCGCCACACGAAATGAAGGGAATGGAATCACAATATTTTACTTTAATGTCAAATATATTCGTTTAGGTCGACACTTGACGGAACGAGCTCCTCGAAGTCTGTTCCCTTTTCGCGATATTGAAACAATTCAATTGTAGAGTATTGTTCCTTTGTTTCTTTTGTTTTCCTGAAATGACACTTAAAATTGTTATTAAAACTGGTTATCCACGACAGTAACCGTCATATATGAAAATGTTATTTATTTAAACAATGTAGGTACATAATATTCATGGCGTACCTAAGTACTTTTATCCGGTTTAAAGCTCGGTAGGCAATTTTCAAGCAACTCGAGAAGACCAGTAGTCTCGCAAAACTAACCCGGGTTTATAGACTATCATGAATATATATTATTATTATGATTTATCGTCACGCCAGGTCTCTTATCGGGTAAGCAATAAGCATCAACTGTCAAACATCTCTGCCCTCACAGACCTGACGCGCTTATGCTGCAGTCATCTCTTTCTTCCTACACGCACGACGGTTTCGGAGACTGCTGCATCTTCCATTATCCAGCAGGTATCTGAACTTTAGTTAAGATATGTGAGATTTGGTCACTCTAGGCATCTCTTTCATCAACATTTCATTGTATGTCTGTTCCATAATTTTTTTATTTGCCATTCCTTCTACAAGTCCAAACTAATGAAGTTTGCCTTTTCTCATTTGCAAGATCAATATTCTTTTTGTCTTTAACACTATCTTGGAACTAATCTCTTAGGCTTGGAGAATACGTGGCATGCTGAAATGGGCTTTATATTTGAAAAGTCTAGTGAACTCCTTGTAAACTGCAACGTTTATGGACTAGCCGTCACTTGCGCAGGTGGCACTCTGATATAGAAAATTTCTACGCCACTATATTTAAATATTATGTACATATTATGTGTAATCATATCGCATTTAAATAGAGAAGATACAACCGCTTATCAGTTGTAAGCCCTTAAATATTAGAATAAACGAGCAAGCTGCCTTAAAGGTATTGAAAATAGAAAATAGAAATCCGAATATATCGAAATCAACTAACATGGCATATAATATACTCAGTACATAATGAGCTGTATTTATCCTTATTACATTCTTTCACTTTCTTATGCCCGATGCATGGCAATAGGCTCACCACCTATTCCACAGTGGGGCATAAACGCAATTGGTGAAACGTGGGAGTGTACTCCATTTCTCTGCCTACCTCTTCGGAGATTATAGGAGTGATGTTACGAAGTTATGTAATAGAACATTAAAATATGATTTTGCAATGTTTCTTAATTT
>DWDU01004497.1:0-10711 GCA_018245575.1 Jemadia suekentonmiller | reverse complement strand
TATACTACATATATACATATAAATATGTACTTAAATAGATATTGTTATTACACCCAGACACAGAACAAATACTTGCGCTCATCACACAATTATTAATTATACAATTATATGTATCGCTTTATTTGTAAAACGAATAATTATTATTTCATCATCATCATCGGCATATTGCAGTGCGCTGATGGACATATCCCTCACTTGAGGAGCTGTGCCCATAATCGCCAATTAATGTTACTATTATATTATAAAAACACTTAATATTAATTATTTGTTTGTCTTACATTCGCTTGCGTCCCACCTTAAAAATACACTTTCATCTGCTTTTCCAAACGCGCCAAACGAAGCATTACCTCAATTACTTTGTACCTAAAAAGTACAGTTAGAGTTTCAAAAACTTACCCCCAACATCTAATGGGCCACCATGAGCACCCCTAAGCGTCTTTATCGCTGCTCCACACTCATGGCCAGCGTGATAAGTTAATCCGCGGGGGTCGCTTTCGTTACGCCATGGTGATCGGTAATATCAGTATGACAATATACCCCGCTTCAACCATCAGATAAAACATCCATGGCTAAAAATAATAACCAGCAAGTCAGGAAAGTAAGATGAGTGGACTGATCGGGGAAGTCACAAGCTAACTAAGTTCGACGGACGGAACCGGAAGAATTCTCTTTAAAAATATTTTTTTTAAAGTCACAATTTTTTTTAAATAATTTTAACTCCAATTAAAAATTTATTAATCAATCGAAACGGGTATATGATAATGAAATAGACTTCGTTACTCTTTAAAAATAACTGCGACAATATTAAAAAAACAATCAAAAATAACAAAGATAAGTAAAAATAATTTAAATAAGGATACTAATTAACATATAGTTGAGTTAAGTAACAGTTTAATATATACAAAAGTATAAGATACTATTTTACAATCGTTCTTGCTATAAGCGATTTAAAGGTAAGTTTTAATTAAAGAATTGAGTAAATTTCTGTATGCTCGACGCGTAAAGTATGAGCAGCTATTTTGCTATCGTTTTCTGTGCAGACGTATTAAAAGTCGAACCGAACCTCGAGTGTTATCAATGGCACGTGCGCCTCCCACGGCTGCACGAGCGACTTGGGCTTGGAGTGTTTGTGTAACAATAACACTTAATGGGGCTGCGTGCTCCAACGCGGACAAACTGCCTCTAGCAATCTACAGCAAGCTATCTTTCTTCCCACCTTCTAAATTGCAATAAATTTGTATTTTCAGAGAAAAAAAAAAAAAAAAAACTGTTCGATAGCAACGTACCAACCAGAACATCTCTATTCAATAATCAGCCCTTGGCAGTCCATTGGCGGATACTTGGCAGGCCTTTCACCGACGCCATTCCAACCGGCGTAGGCATTTTGATTCCAGATATATTTTACTGTCTTTATGTACACAAAACCACTTGATAGGGAGCAATCAGTGCCCCTTTAATCAGACCGTGTTACACAGTTTAAGTATACAGATTCATAAGAATCTACTGCGGATGTTTTATCCATAGGTACCACTGCTATGTTAATGTTTCATGTGTCCTAATTCGCATACCATACCCCATTTCATTATAGAACACTGCCTCTTAATGACAGACACATTCTCATTCTTATCTTGCCATTATATTCAATTTTTTTTTGTTATATTCATTTATACACACAATTTGATTTTTTAAATAAGGAGCCTGGTGATCCTGTCAGTTACTGGCGGTTACAACTAATAAATTGTCAGTTGAAAGAAAACAAAACAAAGTATATGCTCTAGAATATAGTAACTATTAGGTATATACGACAATAAGTAAATCACTTTTCTGAAGCTAAGTTCCGCACATACGTCCCATATTAACTTCTCTCAACATTCCATCCCCTATAGTTCTCACTGTAACAAATAAGCAATAATTTATTAGATAAATTTCAATTCACTAACAATTCGGTTAGCACCCCTAAAACAGGCAACATTATCATGGTAATAAAATAACTAATTCCGATCCGTCGTTGAATTTTGAACCTTACATTTAGGTTATAAGGTGAATATTCAAATGTGGTGGCAATCAGTGGTCCCTGCCATAATCTGTCAGAACTCGTCGGGCAACCCCAGGGCTGCGTTTCCAACAATTTATGTGTTAACATGATTTATGAGCTGGCAGCCCTCGTTTTCAGTGTAGGATTTATGTGATATACGACCCATTTTCATTGTATACTTACGCAAATACATAAGTTTCTCATTTTGATGCAGACTACTGCTTGTGTTGTGCGTTTTTCCTTTTGGTTAGAAAACATCTTTACCTTATATATATATATTACTATTTAAAATACTCAAAACAATGTTTCTCAATAAAACGTTATATTCTTTTAACGTAACATTACGCCTGTAATCCCCGAAAAAATAGGCAGAGGAATGCATTACACTCCCGCGATTCACCAGTTAAGTTTAGGTCCCAATATGGAATAGGTGGTGAGCCTATTGTCATGCATCGGGCACATTTATAGACTCTGAGCCACTACTAGAAAATCTAAATTAGAACATTTTTGCAGTCCCCGATCCGGTAATCGAACCCAAGACCTCCCGATCGGCAGTCGCACTTGCAACCAACACGACCACCGAGGCAGTCAATACATTTATTCTTTTAAGTTTTTTTGTTTTTGCTCTCAAAAAAAGACCCCTACGTAATTCAGATCAGTCCTACACAGACCTACCTAATCAGTAAAACTATCGAAAATGATAATTTCGCATAATATTGTACTGTTTGTCATCTGTGTTAGACATAAAACAAAATGAGTACCTACTTGTGTTGTGACGAGATAAAAGAAAACAGAAATCTGTTCGAAGGAAAAAGATACGTACTATTCTTAAAGCAAATCCTAGTTCATGGCGCTAATCCACAGCAACAAACGGAAAGCCTGCAAATTGCACCTTGTCCCATCTTCGAGATTAGCATCTCGCATCTAATTGAAAACAACAAACAACCCTTCGGAACGCAACTGCTAAAACAACAATTCGTTTTAAAATCCGTACGCGCCCATTATGGCCCCTTCGGAGCTGTCAAATTGACAGTTGACATTCCCGCCGCTTTCGATGTTGCCAGCCGCGTTCTAAAATAACTACTACCGCATCGAAATACGGAGGGTGTGTACAGCTGTGCCCATCCCCCGAGGTATTTTACACATCATTAAAAGAGATGTACCGTAGGGACGTCGAGGGGTCAAACACCGTGAAAAACGGGAAAATAATGAGTGCGTTTCGGCATACCAGTCGCGGCAAGGTTTGTTGATGTTTGAGGCGCGTGGCGGTGATTTTGTATGGATAATTAGGTGATATTTTGTTGAGATATATTGAACGTATCTGTTCACTGCGAAATAATAGGATGCGTACTTTTGTTGTTTGCATATATGATCCTAGTTTTATGATAATTGTAAAATCGTGTCTCAAAACTGCTTGCCTCGTTGATCGTGTTGGTCGCAAGCGCGACTGCAGATCGGAAGGTCCTGAGTTCGATTACTGGTTCGGGCACTATAGAATTTTTCAAATTTAGATTTTCTAGTAGTGGCTCGGAGTCTGGATTTGTGCCCGATGCATGGCAATAGGCTCACTATCTATTCCGTAGTGGGACGTAAACGTAACTGGTGATATGTGGGAGTATACTACACTCCTGTGCCTACCTCTTCGGTGATAACAGGCGTGATGTTACGTTTGTTACGTGTCTTAAAATAATATTTACTAAACTGTTGTACATTTCATAAATAGCATGTAGGAGTTATAGCGTTAAAAGAAAACGTTTAGAATTAGCGTTCATAACACAAAATGTAAATGTATGTTATTTATGTCCTAGGCAAGAAATTATAATTACTTGTTAGACGTCTAACGTGTAACTGAAACTAATATATATTCAAATATGTAGCTTAAAGTCCTTACGTAAAATATGTTACGAACTAATTATAATTTAAGTAAACCTTTCAGCATTCGAAACCAATTAACTGTAACATATACACACAGTTCATTAGCATCAAGAACGGTAACTGGCAACAATGACTAATTAAAGCATTTATAATCAGAAGCACTGGAGCGGGCGCGCAACCAAAATCGATCCTACAGCTTAACCTTTATCGCCGCCATCTAACCGCACCTTTCAAAATTATCGACAGTAACGAGATATGTACACGACTATACCATTAGCAGACAACCGAGCATAAACAAGCCCAGCAGTAGCCCTATCAGAAATCAGCCGTGAAGATAACATCGAAGCCAATGCCAAAAAAAAGAAAAGACCGCCATGTCACAAGGATTAGCGCTCGAGCCCCCATTGTCGACGATGACAATTGAAATACATCCGTTTCTGTTCACCATGCCCCTGTTCGGTGCATCGGAGAGAGACGGGTGCCTGTCTATTTATTTTCACTTTTCTATGGATAGATAATGTGACAGTTTTCGTATGAAATGTTTGTTTGGAATAGCCGACTGAATGGGTACGGTTTCGGACTAGTTTCCAATGGATATTGTGTTATTATTTTATTTTTTTAATCCGTAAGCGAGCACGATCGAAAAGTCTAATAACGGTTATGCGCCCGATTCAATTTTTGTTATAATTGATAGGAGAATTTTAAATTTGATGTGGGTAACATTGGCAGTTGCGTCAGTGGATTAGAATTGTGTGGGCCGGTGATGTTTTTCATTAGCTCTAGGATTGCAGTCGAAGTAACTTTAAGCCGATATATAAAAAAAAACTAATAAACTGCTGGCTTTCAGTAAATCAGAACATTTTCGTCATAAAGTTTGATCTATATATGAATCTACATAGAGAATATGAGCTCATGAAACTGTATTAAAATTTAACAATACATTGTTATTAAAATTTACTGCTAAATTAATTTCACGAAAAAAATATATTTTTAATACTATATTTATAAGATTTTAATAACGACAGTTTATTTATTCAATGTTTAACGAATTGATGAGAGGTAATTTATCAAGCCAGCATTGCATAGATCAACTTTAATTACAAAACTATATTATAACATATCAAGCGTCTACCCTTTTAGTTCTTAATCACGGATTTTATTTCAATGCGATCAATAAGAATGTATTCTAACATTAAAAATTGTAACCATCTATCCAAAGCGCATTTCTTAAATGAAAATAAAAGGAATTAGTTGGTTGTCTATTGCACACAAAAGAGCTTATTACAAACCAGAGACACGCAGTCTGTCTCTGGCCATTCATTTGACAAATAAAAAAAAATATGTAGACTTAGGAACATACAAAACAATTTGTCATAGCTCTATGTCTTAGAAACTTTGGTCATAGAGTCGTCAAGTCTTGTCATTTAAAGATAACATGCCGTGCCAAGGGTAAAGTGGACTTGACGTATGGCAGCATAGTATTTTTTTAATTTCAAAAGGGATTACATGTTTTCTAAGAGCACATGACCTGCTTTCGTCCTGTTTGTTTTTCTACTGTGATACCGAATGAATAATGGCGGCCAAATTCTTCGTGTAATATTGACATTGACAGATCGCTTTAGTGTTGCCAGTTCAAATGTTTGATATTGCCTTTGGTACAAATGTAAATGCGATAATAATAAAAAAACAGTCATAAGAAAACAATGTTCTAGATGAGCGCTTATATCTAGCCCTGATTGATTTATCACATGCGATATCATTTATAAAACATAAAATTAGCTTACAATTACACAAAGAGCCTTCCGTTTCCACTGCACGAGATCGTGTCGCAATACATATCTTTGTTTCCTCAACAGATGTTTAGTATACAGTTACAAACAATTGCATGGCCAATATTCTATCAGAATAAGCGTTTTTTTGATTCTAGAGGGCGCGTCATTAGCGCTAACGCCTCTAAGAACAATTTAAGAAACAATTGTAATAATTAACCCGTACTTTCTGAATTAATGTTCATAGTTTACCAGTTAGATAAATTTTTGTACCCATCTACACATACAGGAACTGTTCCTAGCCACTATGGCTACTAAGCTCATACTAATGAGAAACATTAACTTTATTATCATAGCATCATGCCAGCTCACTTACGAAATAAGTGGAGAGAACCGAACGCAAAAATCCATATCCATAGGATAACGTGATCCATCTACATTAATACGAGTATAATAATGCAGTATGACTGTACTTACAACATCGTTGGACACATGAGAGCATTATTTTTAAAAATAAAACGTTTGCTTAACAATTTCACCCACCTACCGACAAGTGTAGTATCAAACTATTACAATGAGTTATCATTAAAGATAATTACGATCAACATCTGGCAACATTTTGGAACATAAAAATTCAATTAAATCATGTAAAATCGGGCATCAAATGTGTTACGAAACCTAATTCGGACAACAGGCGCACGTAACACAGAAGCCCGGTATTCACACCGAATTAACATAATTTGATTAGAAATGATCATTTCGTAAGATTTACGACCGTTATACTGTCGGCGACGGGCCGAGGTCAATAACATTCATAGTGCGTTCACAAAGGCGTAGACAGAACTAAACTATGAACGTACATATCTATACATTATATACAGCGAAACTGGCGTACGTATGTGCCGAGTGACTTATGTTTAGCGTTTAGCGTTTCAGGCTCTCTGACTACTTCGTAACGGCAGTCGCGTGAAGATATGCGTGTGCATTTCTGAACGTTAAGTGGCAACATAGCTGCAGGAATAGGATTTCTAATTGGAAACATTGCTGTAATGAGGTATCTTGATCAAATAGGCCTGATATTGGCTGACGGGGAGTCGGAAGAGTAGTGAATGTGGACGAAGCGAGGCAGTTCTGTAAGAATAGAGATATTTGGCAGTCGGTGCTCTCTACTTACCACGTGAGTGACTTGGCGTGAAGATATGTATATCTTGTTAATACACGCCGATTTAGAATTATAAAAAGAAATAGTTACTAACTAAAATTGATGTTATTATAACAAAATTACTAATTACTGGGTGTTCCGAGTTATTTACATTTGGTTATTTATGTGACACCGGCAGTCCTATTGCTTCAGTCCTGTCCGCGGTCGCCAGCAGACGTCCCTGGTCACTCGTGCCCGCTGTCTGCTCGCTCGTCTGCTAACTCTCTTCACATAAAAATACTTTTAAGTGGCAAATTCAATAGCAACTTTCATGGGTGTGGTTAAAAGGAGACGAGTATGGGGTAAGATGTTAGGTACTCTCTTCATATAAATGTTTAAGCCCCTTTCATCGTTAGGTTTAAGTTGCTACATCATTCGCTGAATTATTTTGAATTGAAAATAAAACTATGGAGACCTAATTGTTCTATATTTACATTCATCCATTCAATGAACGGTTGAAAATTTAAATAAAACCGTGGAGACGCAACGCCTACACAAAAATTTTCCGTGAACATCTCCTGGAGTGTATTCGCCGCTCGATTGCCACAAAAACATTTGACAGCTCCACTCGATAGGTACACTGTAACGAGAATAGTTACTTTCCAATTTCCAATTCAAGTTCAACCACTTCTAGTCGCCGGCCCCACTGACCTATTGGCGCAATTACAACGACCGCCAAGCAGATAAAATTAAGACAATGCTAATAGCTTTTTGTTTTTTCTCTACGATTTATTTTATACATAACATTGAGGTACGTGTATTATCTAAAACTATTTCTAACAAAAGTATCAAAAGACTCCTTTGAACAATCCAACTCAATTTCATTTATTAATTTTAATACTTTTCATCTATTAACTTTTTGACTTCTGACTTGACTTTGACGTATAATTATTGTCGAATTTATTTGGAGGTGTAATTTGTTATACTGAATTTAAATGTAAAGAAAATTTAAATAGTTTAATAACATTGTTTCTAAGCGCCATATTTGTATTTAAACATAAAGGTGTCAAAAGACAACTTTCATTGAAATAGATGTTTAGGAAACCGTGGTGCAGCAAGTGTTAACATACCTATACATAATATATAGTGTGAAGTGGTGTTTGTGAGTTGAAATATTGTTTTCCAGTGTCAATTTTGTTATAGCCTCTTAGTTTACAATTCGACCTCCCTTTCCGGAGATCCTGGGTTCAAATACTGATGACTTTTTAGAAAAAACTTCATTTTAAGATTAACTGTAACTGTTGTTACGGTGATAGAACTTATCGCGTGGAGACCTGCGCGTCTTGGAGTTCTTCATTAAGTTGTTTAGGACGTGCGCTGTCTGCCAACCCGCATTTGGTCAACGCGGCAAGTCATGGCCTTAACCTTTCGCAGTCTGAGAGAAAGCCATGTCCAAAAGGAACGATAACAGGTTGATAATGATGACTTAACAAGTAAACCGTCTGTGATTTATAAAAACTTTTCTTAATTAGGCTATAATTTAGATATATTGCGACACGTGCTGCTTATGCTTATACTGGTTGGGTCTCTATCATCATCAATAGCCTGTCTTCAGCTTGCCCCACCCAGCCACCATTTTCAGTCTCGCAGGTCGTCATTGCGCTATGAGGCGACCTCCGCTACCTTCAAACGGAACATCTGTTCCAAACTAAACGTTAATTAAATTGCTAATAGAAGAGTAGAGTGAAACGTTAAAAGGGTCGACATTAATGTTGAAAATTAGTTAGATGAGGTCAAAAAAAATTTAATTAGCAATATATTATGATAAATAACAAAATGTGTTATACAAATTAATTTTATCACAAAGTGGTCGACACCAGGTGGAGCTGGTACCTGGTACCTTTGTCGTGTCATTAACATAAAATGTAGGTAGGTACTCCGCTGATGTGTCAACGTTTGAAATGTTGATTGAAATGAAGAAATTACGGACACCGGAGTCTTGTAATCAATTTTCGATGACTAAGTTGTGGAATATCTAATGTCGTTTTTTATATCGAAACTGGTTGCGATATGGTCGTGATTCGAGCGCGCGGCAGTGTGAGCGCCAGGTTTCCGCCGTCTGTGTATAATTTTCGGTTAGCTGTTACATTTTTAGTATCGGCACGCATTTGTGACACTGCTTCTGTGATTGTCTGATGAGTCTGATAGGCTCTAACATTCAGATAGATAATAAAAAGAAAGTAATTTATAAAGTATGAATTTGGTTTGAAAACCTAGCTTATAAAATACAGAGTAATCAGAGCAACCATTAAATCATATTTACTACTAGCTATGTTCGCGACTTCGTCCGTGTGTAATTCTAAAGTTCTAACATTCTAAAATGAAATGTAGCCTAGTTAATCCTTATTACGTTAGCTATCTGCCAGTGAAAGTCCCGTCAACATCGGTCCAATCGTTCCAGAGATTAGCCGGAACAAACAGACAGACAAAAATTGTAAGTTATTTTGGTATATGTACCGTGTATACATACATATGCATTTAGTAAAAAGTTGTTATTTTTGTATTACAAACAGACACTCCAATTTTGTTTATCTGTATAAATGTATTTTTCATTAACTTTACAGTTATATTCATATGTATATGTAAGGTACAGGTAATCTTTATAAGTTTTATAATAACGTGCTGCGAGTCAAGTGTGGCATACTTACATATTAGCACAACTTTCACCACGTTTTGTGTTTACCTATTTTGACCAAAAATCACGTTTGTAATTTTGTAAGTTTGCAAATAATTCGAACAGATTTTTTTAAACAGTTTTCATGTTGGATTTAAATTAACTATATCCCTAAATTAATTCATACAATTATTTTAATCGTCATCATCATCAACATCAGCCCACATTAGTCCACTGGTAGACATGTAATATATAATTATTACATACACAGTTATTTTACGAAACTTTAAAAAATAGATATTCATAACAAAACGCACTACAGAAAAATATACAATTTTAAGTTACAATTTTAAAATGCGCCTACTGTTAGTAAAAGTTTTGTGTTATACGCCGTATTAAAGCAAACTTGGCTGCTTTTTTACAGTCACGTTTAAAAGTGCAGCGATTAGTTCACACGCCGGCAAGCGGAGCAAATAATAGAATTTCGTAACGCCATGCAGGAGCACTGGTGTCATTTTGGATTGAATGCATTACATTTATTACGTGATTTATTGTATGCTAAGTGGCGAGATGTTTGAAGTCTATTTTCTGGACTATTCGTTAATAAATCACTGGCTAATGTCAAGTGGCCGTGTATGTATAAATTGTACCAAGCGTGTATTCATCGACGGAGCCATAATAGCTATGCATATTTCAAAATATCTCCTGTGTGCCGCTCGAGCGATCGCACTCGTAGCTAATACATCTCGTAGTATCTGTGTCTTACGTCGTCCAAATATGTGAACAGACAATCTCTTGTCCCCAGGCGTAAACCCTCGGAAGCAGAGACGAGAACGGACGACCTTCACGCGGGCACAGCTGGACGTGCTAGAGGCGCTCTTCGGGAAGACCAGGTACCCGGACATCTTCATGAGGGAGGAGGTGGCGCTGAAGATCAACTTGCCCGAGTCCAGAGTTCAAGTGAGTTTAGTGTCTTTGAACGGATCTTAACCAAGCTGATCTATTTTTTATCGTAGCGGGTAGGTTGGTGTATTTTTACATACAGTTTTGCAAGGTTTCAAAATTTTACAAAAACCAGAGCAGAATAGTTTTGTATAAAATATCCTCCTTTTAATATTAATGTCAGATTGGGACTCAATGGATATGACTGCCTCGTTGGTCGTGTTGGTTGCAAGTGCGACTGCCGATCGGGAGGTCCTGGGTTCGATTCCCGGGTC
>DWDU01004496.1:0-10712 GCA_018245575.1 Jemadia suekentonmiller | reverse complement strand
TGTCATGCATCGGGCACATATCCAGACTTCGAGCTACTACTAGAAAATCTAAATTTCTAATTTACTATATCGAACAGAACAGATCACTGTTTCAGCCTGTACTCGACATAAATCTAGATGAGACTTCAGTCTCCTTACATATTTTATTATAGTTTTACGCTTTATATGCCCAAAACGTTGGTACTGCTTCTGAGCTGCCTCACTGCATTATTATAGTAAAAAAGCAATATTTGAATATAAACAAACTCTATTACTCTGTTGTTCATACATTGACGCGATTGCCAAGACAAATGGCTAGATCATGAGCTTGTATGTCAGCTGCCGCCGTGCGCTTTACGGGTGTCATAGAGCCGGCTATGACGTTCGTAGGCTCCACAGAAACGGTAAGGCATACTGCGGTGATGACGAGTAATTGCCTGGGAACCGGTCTCGGCGCGCGAGTCAGGTGCCGCGCGCGCATTGCTCAGGACAGCCTCATTATTTGCACTATTGTTCACTGTTTCCCCGCCTTTCTCAAGAACTTAAGGGCAAAAATACCATTTTTTTTTTAATCAACAAACTTTTTTGATCATGCACACACACTGTGCAGGCGTTTCGGTTAAGAGGCATTGTCCCCCTGTGACTTTTTGTCTAAATCTGTAGGTATCATCTAATAAATGCGTATATAATAGTGCCTAATCAGCGACATTATAAAGTCTACGTTCACCTGTAATACTCAGATCTAAAAAATAAATTATTATTTAACAGCTATGCCTTACTGCAGATAATTCGATACACTAACGTTCTGAGATCATTATTAAAATTTTGTTATATAAATATTGCCTCCAAATAATAACATTATCTAAAATGTTAATAATGAAATTTTTTATTATAATATCTGCACATTTGAGTATATAATTATAACTGATTTCAAATTCTCTATATAATATATTAATACGACATTGTAAGATGGAGAGCGTGACGGCGAAGCGGCCGCTCAGCTGTTCGGTCGCGGCTGCCGGCGCCGCGCGAGGATCGCTGAGCAGCAGGAGGCGTGGGGCGGACGGCAGCGCGGCGCCGCCTCCGCCACGCGCCCCCCGGCCGCCGCCGCCGGCCCGGCTCAGTCCGTTCCGCGCTCTGCTCTCGGGTGCACGTATCGTCGCGGGCGCGCTCGTACCACTGCGCCGTCTTCGCGCCGCGTGTCACAGCTGCCGACCTCCTCGACGGCGTCCACGCATCGATACGGAGTGGCGGTTCGCATCTTACCGGGCAGCATTAGAGTCCCCTGATATTTTCTAATACTGTCAGGTAAAGATGTCGTCCGCGCTCCACGTTCCACGCAGCTAGCTCCGATGGAATTCGGCTCGGCCGGTGGAACCGGTCGGGCGACGGTTTATATTTACCGGCAGCGAGGACCGCGTGGCCGCCGCCCTGGGCCCGCTGTGCCCGCGCCGACTGCGCTCGCCGACGTTACGTCACGTGCTCGGACCGGTCCTCTCCCGCTTTCGTAACGGCCACCTCGCGCCGCCTTCGACGTGTCCACCGTCGCACCGACCCCGATAACGTGATGCCCACATCGCCACCTCGCAACAGGTACTAACAATTACCTTCTTAACTTCACTCTCACCATTCGAAATATTACGCTCCAAGCCGCTCATTATAGAAATTTTACACTAAAAGACACCTGATTTCATTGACAGATGTGAATCAATATCATAATCGAGCCACTAACAAAACCTCAGGATATCATTAAAGTATGAGGATATAATTCGCTGATCAAATATACAAAAGTACTTGAAATCGCACTTAGGGTAACTTCATACGGTCAGTTTTGGTTGATCGCCAGGCAAAAGCAGACCATATTAAAAAACCTCAACGTTATCTGAAACACGCCTGATGGTGCTGATTGTTGTCAGTATGTGGCCAAGGACATTCGAGTGATATTTATCAATTACTGTGCCTAAAAAAGCATAATCTACATAAGAATTACAAGATTGAGATATAAACAACCCTAATCAATAACAAGCTGGCGACCCCAGTGTGCAAGGCTGCACAGCACAGGTTAAGTGGGCTTTAAATGATCGTGCGCTTCATCGCCTTGGCCATGTGCTTCAGTTTACTAAAGCTGTAGACAGCGGTACGTGATGTAGATAGCGCGTTGGCCACAGTGGCCATCGGCGGCTCCACAAACCGCGCGCAGCCATTTCCTCACCGCCACTCTCATTACCCACTTAACTAATTAAAATTCCTTGCGCGGACGATGAGCACGCGTTTTCAGCTCATTAAGTTTACTTCGATGCTTTGCTGTCTCACCGGCCGCCTCGCGCTCCGCGTACCACCGACCTTGCTTCCTAGCATTCGCTTCTGCTCCTTCAAATATTATTTTGTAAACGTATTAATTCTCATAATATAACTTTCATACGAAAAATGATAATACCAAAAATATTCAACGTGTTCGGAATGTTAATTGATGATCGATATCCATCGCCATCGTACTCTTACTTGCTGACATGTTTAGGAGCATAAGCTGAAAAAGAAACAGCTTACGCGCTGTTACGTTGAACCATCGTTTCCTTTCGAATGTTGAAGTCACGAGACCCACTGACTTATGCTGTTCGAGATCCAGTGCATTATTCGTTAGTAGGGGGAAAGTTTTGGCTTTCCGAATATAAAATTGTGGGTCAAGGCCCGAATCTCCATTGCCACATTTTGACTCGACTCGCTTTATGGTCATTTAGATGCAACCTCGTTTCTATGTTTTTAAATTCTATATTATGACTTCCACTTCTAGAACGAGGTGATACCGCGGGCTAGTTGTCGACATTGGAGCAGGCTTGCACAAGATGCACTGCATTGAAGAAAAGTATCGCTTTGCTTTTCCAATGAAACCGAGGGATTAAGTGTTAGTTTTGTCACAATGAAATAATTCTCGTTGCATAATCTGCGTGATAAGGCTGGAGCTGAGTGCGGGGCACGTTATCGCGCGATGTCGGGGGTTGCGCGATATCGCTCCGTTCTCGTTTCTGGACGGTTCGTCGTCGCTATCGTGGGTTATCGCGTGGCTGCTCAAATATTCGTGACCTTCGATCTGTGCACGGTCTGTGGACACGCGTTCGCTGCATGTGGCCACGTCGCTACACCGCAAGCTGCAACCTCCAAATACAACAGAACCTTACCCGCGCCGGGTCTGGCGGGCCAACGGGACCGGTGAAAGCTGCAGTAAATTAATCGTTCAGGTGGATTCCGCTTTCGAATCGAATTTTTATCGGTATCGAAGAGTGTCGCCGCGTGAGGACCGGTTCTTAATTTCCTATAGGTGCGCGCGTTGTGCATCTATTTCGGGAGTCGTTGACCGCGGGTTTGGCACTGTCGACGGCCGGTTTTATTCTGTTCGTGTCGGAGCATCGTTCCGGGAGCGCTCCGCCGCGCCTCGCCGCGCCGCGCACTTTCGTGTAAAACGCGCGCGTATTTCAGGCGATGACGTAACACAGGAGTGCGTCGTCCCCAGGCGCCGGGAGGGACATGCCTAATCGGGCATAATGTTATTAATAAGCCGGGGGCGGGCCGGAGCTCGCCTTTCCATAAAACAATGTTTATTGCCCATCGAGCGCATGCGATCCCCGCACGAATATGATATCCCGCGTGGCGCTGCATTACTCGCCGCATTATAGCCGACCGGCTATTTTTACCGGCCATCGCCAAAGTGCCCTATACACTTATCACAAGACCACTCTCTGTCACTCACTGCCACCGAACACCATACTCTGTCTGGAATCCATCAACTGTCACAAAACTTGAAATATGAGCAGAACTCAGGTAGAGCACTACGCCATGTAAATACAAATATGAATAACAAAATAAACGTTTTGCAAGCACCACATTGCCGACCATTATCTTACATAGAGGAAGCTCGCAGGACGACGCCTGGCGGGGGAGGGGCTGGCTATCAGCGACCCGTTGACCTGCTCTGATGAGTGAGTGCTGAGCGAAAACAGCTCAATCTTGTAAAAGTTTCAGTGCTGGCCCGAATTGAACAGGGTTGACTGATAGCGCCTCGAACTTTCATCTCGTCCACAATCGAGACTTAATCACTCACTGTTCAAAACACATTACTATTACTGCGAAATGTTATCATCTTAACTAGACAAGATTTTTACAGACAATCCACACAAAAAACATTCATAATTCCATAAAATACTACAGATGATAACTGGAGTAAAATAAAAAATATCCCAATGAAATATAAAATTAAACCTAAAAGTGGCCACTCGATTCATACGAGTAACACCTTTTCAATTTCAACGATGTAACAGCAAAGACGCATGCAAGAATTATTAATGCCACCGAAATTTACACAAAAATTAACAACCCTGTACCTAACAGCCTTTCGAGATAGGTTTCAGGGTACTGCTACTTAGTTTACTGCTTTGTTCACATAAAAATTTCACCATCCGTACATACATTTAATGGAACACAATCGTGTCCAAGTGATATGACATATAAAGATAAAAGTTCTTCAAATTGGGTCAATAATTGAGTAACCACTGAGGAATGTAAGAATGATATGTCAAGTAGATTAAGTTTGTAATAAAAGCGTGCTTAATTTGGTATTGGGTGTGCAATACGATTAAACACGTAGTTATTATAACTGCGTCGTACGTCAGATGGTTCCACGTGCGATTGCCGATAAAACGACCCTGAGTTCGATTCCCGCGTCGTGCAAAGTATTATTGAGTTTTTCTAAATTGAAATACTCAGTGGCAGTACAGTGTCAGGATTTGTCCTCGTTGTATAGAAATAGGCTGACCGTGCTCTGATGTATAACATAACTGGCGAGTCGTGGGTGTATACTACACTCTTCTGCCTAACCCTTCGGTATAATACGGACATAAGGTGATGTCGTTTATATAAACGACACACAAAATCGTATATTTTGTCGGAGGCAGAGCGCTGACCGCTGATAACGCGTTATCGGACTCGTCCCACGCCCTGCGGCTCGACTGCACTACTGTGCAGTCGGCCCTCGCCGAGGACCAGCTAACACAGCTTTTCGAAAAATTAAACATAACATCACGCATCCAATTTCCCTAAAGGGTAGACAGAGTGTAGTATTCCCACACTTTAATCATTTACGGTAAATCGTAGCGTGTTGTCCGCCTCTTTAAGGTAATTAACCAGAATTAAGCGCTTTAATCGTAAAATTTTATTTGACATTGATTGATTTATTGAAGTTGTTTAAAGTGAAAGTAAATGGGCTTCGAAATCATGAGCGCAATGCAGTGTCAAATAAATGCATTTAATTAACTTAAAACGCTTGTGACGCGGTCAACCGAGCAACATAATACTGCCCGTACTAAAAGGTATTCTTGAGTTATTATAACACATTTATCTAAGTTCTCGGTAAATCGCAACATAACTTTCCTAAAATTTTACAGAATTTCAAGCTAATATGTATTTATGCGCCAGTCCGTAATAACAGCGATGTAAACAAGCCAGTCGAAACAAACTATCTAATGACATGTTGACGTAAATACATTAGTAATGTGCCAATGATTAGGCCTTCGGTAAACAAATCATGGTCACTGCGCACTACGGCAACCGTTCATCGGAGCACTTTCCCTGATCGTAAACTGTTACGCGCGTGACCGACACGCCTTGCTCTGAGTTAGGTTTCGGTGCTAATGTCTTTATAATCAGAAAATTGCTGTATAATTTTTGTTACACGCACACTTCGGACTGTCTTTCAATTTCGTTCCAACCTTTATATTAGTAATATGGGTGGCTATGGCCTAATCTCGTGCGTAGTCGTTGTAAGTAATGTGTTATGTTGTGGTACAGTAAAACCATCGATTTATTTACAATGTTTTAATACTTTTAATGTATTCATATTATTAGTTACAATGTATAATTATGTAGAAATGATGTAAGTATTTTATAAATAACCATAAGCTAACGTCTGAACAGAATTTCGCTTAAAGGAAGGTAAGATGCAGCCCAGGATGTTCCAAGCTTACCAAGAAAGTACTTGTCTTGAACAATTCCATATATTAGGAAACGGCAAAAGTATAAAATTAGCTTATCAGTAATAAAAAACAGAGATATTAAACTTCGTGCTATCTGGCACTATACCTACCCTGCAACCGACTTGTCAAGATGATAATCATAATAATTATAAGATTAGATTCTTCTGCTGTCAGATTTCTGATATTCATATCCTTCGGCCATCTCATAACAAATATTCATATAATATTGCAGTTACAACTTTAATGCGCTGTTTAATTATATCAATATACCTAACTAACTCTTTATTCAATGAACATATTATTATTAACTTTTTTCCTTAAAATGCATAAAACGGAAACCAGTCCATTGTCCTTACGAGTATATTGTACATTACGTTAAAATAGCGAATAACTAGATTATTACTCATCGCATCCAGCAAGTATCTTTACAATGTTCACTCTTCAACATTCCAAATAGTTGAATATTCTATTAATGCCCATTGCACTGTTAATGCACCTATGAAAGAAATACTTCTTTACACAGTAAATGAACGGATGCAACTTCAAAAATGTGTATTGTTGCTTAGGTAATAAACTCGCTCGTATTTTATAACAATTTCAATGATTAGTAATCGTATTTTTGAAGACGGTTTAACGACTAGTTGGTTAGCAACTTATTGCCAGCAAATTATAAAATCTTAATCTAACGTAACCAGTTCTGGTAAAATGATTTAAATTAACATCACGCCTGTAATCCCCGAAGAGATGTTCATAGAAGTGTAGCACACTGCACGTTTCAACGGATACGTTTACGTCCCACAGTGGAGTTGATGCTTAGGCTATTGTCATACACCGGTCATAAACCTAGACACCGAGCCGCTACTAAAAATTTTAACTAAAAAATTTTGGTTAGAAAAATTCAACAGCACCTGAGCCGGGATTTGAGCCCAGAACCAGTCGAACCGCAACTACCTACCTCTCCGGGGACTATAGGCGTCACGTAACGTATCAATTTAAATGTTCATGTATGTATCTATTTGCAGGTGAATTTGTATAATTTGCGAACCGTTAATTCTCGATCGTACAAGTTATGTATAGATAGATGTTAGGTAGGTCGCTAGTAACGGTTGCGGCAAAAACTCCGGCGCGGTATACTTACATCACACGCACACGCCCGCGCCGAGGGTACTGTTACAATCACCTGCTTTTCCTCTTCGAGGTGCTTAGTCAGTTGCTCCGCTAAATGAGCAGCTGCGGTCATCTATTAACCAATTATAATATTGTTCGTGTTAACCAATTAGAGGACAAAAACAAGACAGGATTTATGCTTGGGGCAAACAGTTTCCTTATCAGATACGCTTTATTGAAAATAATTAATTGCTTAGCAAGTAACTTTCGTTTAACCGTAGTCGACGTATTGTGAATATAATTCTGTTATATACCAATATTCTGTAAAGAACAAAAATCTGTAAAGTAGACACACCAACGGTACTGATTCATTCACCTGAACCTCATATTTCTATGCTAATGTCGGCTCATTTAAATTTTAAGCACAAAAATATTCTCCCACATATGTATCTCGCGTATGGTTGCCACGACAACGGCACTCACATAGCTTCGTGATAACGGATCTAATGTAAGGTAACAGTTGCACTGTTAGAGAATAACGAGTGGCGAACGGATATTATGTATACTTATTTCATAATAAATTCTCAACGTGATCGTACTACACCCCTCTGCCTACCCCTTTAGTTAAACGCAGGCGTGATGTTGTCACTTTAAATATAATATATTACTCTCAAAGAAAACAAAGCCGTGAATCATTAATAAGCTGAAAGGTGCCGAGACAAATTGTCCGGAAAACAAACCATACAGCACAATTTTACAATGTGATCAGGCACTCAATATACAAAATTGAACGATCAGAGAAATCCACCGATACTCGATTAGTTGCATACTCATGAGGAAAATAATAAAGGCTGTGGTAAGATTAAAGCTTCGATAATATTGAATAACATAGTCTTATTACTAATAGTGAAGACTCAGCTAGTAATATTCATAACATATCAGTCATGCGAAAAGAAACGGGCGATGCACTATGATTATTGATTTTATGAAGGTGTTACATATTATGTTGTGATAGGCTTATGGGAAGACAGAATCAAACTTCATTATCATCGTCAATCGGTTAAAGCAGCGCAAGGGGACGCACGCTCCGCGTCGTGCTAGTGCCGCCATGGATGCCCACTTCGCTTGCGGTGTTTTTAGAAAGCGAATATCGAATTGTTGAAGACAGTATTATTGAAGTTCATCAATTAAAAAGTGATGTAATTAAATTGAAGAGGCTCATGAAATATTTAACTGGTTTTGAGAGCGTCAGTTACGCTAGCTAAATACTCGCTATTTTTATCATTACTAAATACCCGTTTTAATTACGAAAAGGACCGTTATGTTATTTTGCAACAACATCATCATCATATGAATAAGCTTGACCTCCTTAATTTGATACAGGTGTTTAATTGCTTCATCTCATCATAAACAATTCATTATTATCATGATAACTGTAGTTCATTAAATTCATTGTAAATTATATGTAATACTAAGTATAGCAATGGGACGTGATTTTTTCTTTGTTACGATAATGAAAATTAAATTAACTTTTTTACCTTTTTTTTTTTATAATATTGATATTTTCCGTATTTTTAACGCTTAAGTACGTTAAATTATATTTTTGAAATAACTTTACATCAATAAAATTAATGTTAAAAAAAGGATAATACCAACACGGATGGGAAAAACCTAAATAGTTTGTATCGGTGTCAAGTCATACGTCTAAACAATATTTTGTATATTTTGAACATGTCTGCTTATTTTATGTTTTATCAGTACAATATGAAATTAATTACACGCTAAAAACAGATGATCCTTGCATATCACAAGGTTACTGGCAGCGCGCACCAACGTGCACATCGAACATCGACCCGTATCGTACAATACTCTTCATTTCGTATTCTCACTCTCAAAGCCTCAAAGCTAATCTTGATTTCATTTGGAACTATAAAAAAAATTGAAGCCTCAATCCAGCCAACACTCACTATACTCTCAACTCATTACCAAGCATTTTTCAATTACATAATAGCGTCATATGGTAATTACAAGTGGTTGCTGTTAGTGTGTATTTTCGTATTAGACATACGATATGTGGTAACACATTAAAAAAGAAAAATATTTTTAAAAACACATTTACATCGCAGAAATGCTGCAGTTTGATCGAATTTCATTATAATTTTAAAAAAAAGTAAATTAACAATATATTTTTGTTTTCTTTTTCACAAAACTCACAACAACAAAGGGTTATATTAACAGAGTTAGACTCTATACTGTAAAAGAAAAAAATATTTTTTGTAATGTACTCTTCGTGCTCATTAAATACAGGTATTATTTGAAAGATTCCTAAACACACTTACCATTTCATAAAAAAACAACTACTTATTGTTTGTTTGTCATTAAAAAATTGTCAACAAACAATATAATGAAACCGGTTCACTTAAGTCAGTTCAAATATATTATAAGCCGCGCTAGTGTTGTGTGGCATACCGCTAGATATTACGCTATCTCAGGAAGAACACGTAAGTGGGTTTCTGTTGTACTTTGTTTAGTACTGTAAATGCGTTCTTTATCTTTCATCTGACGCCGCGTTCGAAAACTGGCCGATATCTCGCGAGAGCAATGACGCCTCTAAAAGACATCAACGCCTGCGCGCCGCCGCCGCACTCCGCATCATTCTATCTTCTCGCATTCTGTTGTTTATGGATAAACCTAGCAATAAAACAGCATATCGGTTTGAAATATCCTTTGACAGCTATAAACAGAATCGGCAATAAATTGATATATATCACCCAAACATCTGAGACGTGTGTAGAGAAAACAAGATCTTACAAAATGTAAATTCCTCGTCGGCTATAAATCTTACATTCCCAACTTGAACATGACACATTGCAATCGATTAGATTAGTCAATTTGTTAATGAAAGAGAATCATAATTAACTAGATTGAATACGAAACCAATTAGCTCTTTAATCTCTTAATATCGTTAATAATTGGCTCTAACAGTCTGTCGCTTTGAAAGATCATGTCAATGCCGCAGCACAGACATCAACCACGGCGCTTGACTCGCAATGAACTGTCCATCTATACGACCTCTACGACATGAGATTGAAGCAACAACTAGCAATATTTTACAGTAGAACTACCAACAACTGCTTACATAAATAGCTATTGTGGCTTTACATATGTACAAACGGACCTTAATTTGTCTTACATTGAGGCACGCTCTGCCCTTTAACTCGTTCTCGTAGTTAATAGTCTTAACATCTTAACTCCATTAACCAGCAGTGCTCTAATATGGTTAGCAATCTCATTGGTTGAGTACCAAGATGTTAGATAAACGGACACAACATCCAGTTGATTACCAATAGCTAAATTGCAGTTATAAATTTTTTGAGTATGTATTCACAAAAAAAGTACTCCAAGTATTTTCATATATAATTGTATTTCGAGGTATAATATCCACTATGCATTACGGAGTACACAAAATTGATGTCACTGTGTCACCCGTTATTTCTAGTATTGTTTCAAGCGTTAATTTATATAAGTAAAAAAAAAACGTAACATCACGCCTGTTATCCCCGAAGAGGTAGGCAGAGGAGTGTAGAACACTCCCACGTTTCA
>DWDU01004495.1:0-10712 GCA_018245575.1 Jemadia suekentonmiller | reverse complement strand
CTGGTGAAACGTGGGAGTGTTCTACACTCCTCTGCCTACCTCTTCGGGGATTACAGGCGTGATGTTACGTTTAACATACATATACGATTCTGTGAACAAATACCAACATTGTATTTAATAATCTAGTAGGTGCAGTTTATTTACCTATTTTACCTGTCGTAAATTTTTAGATGATTGTGGACAAAGCCTCTCATAATACTCTTGGTACACAAACACATTCAGTTGAAGGCCTTCACATCGTTTCGTATTTTTTCACCTCTACTTACCTATACGTATTGTAGGTGCCGGAACTGAACGATTGCGAACAGAAGAAGGAGGCCTTTCTGCAGTACAAGGCGTTCGCGAAAGTGATCAAGGAGTACGAGGACATGAAGTACAGGGAGTGGGTGGAGGGCGCCTCAGCGTGCGTCGACAACATGATGAAGAAGAATATACTGCATGTGGTGTTTAAAAAAGAGGAAGGTGAATGATTTACATGAAAATACATGTTACTATTATTCTTGTCTATTTGTAGTCTAGAAATGAGGTAGGCTATCAACGAGGCAGTCTAGAATTTAGTCTGACTCGTTGATCGTACGGCTACAAGCGTGACTGCCAATAGAATGGTCCCGGGTTCGATTACAGGGTCAGGTGCTATTTTTCTTACTTAGAATTTATAATAGTATTAGTAGTTCAATAACACAACATTTAAAACCTGTTAGGCATTAATGGTTAGGTAGTAATAATGATTATATTAAATTCCCCAAAGCAGACACGGCGCCAGCCGGCGGGCGCGGCGGGCGCGGCGGGCAGCCGGCGGCGCGCGCGCCCGCGGCCCGCAGGAAGGCCTCCGAGGAGTCGCTGCGGCCGCGCGACGTCGTCAACAAGCAGATCGCGGACAAGCGGCGCCGCGACAAAGCTCGTGTGTTCTGTAGTTAAATAGACTGCATTTATTAATTTACACATACAACCGTCTAGTAAAAAGTACGAAAAGAGAAGTATGTTAATTGTTAAGATTTTCTTTTTTATTTCAAATTAATATTTGTATCTACTAGAAAGGGGCAAGGAGTTTTTGTACTATTAGTAAAAAAATCTTCTTTTTAATGTTTCCAATTTCAATTGACTGACGTGCAAAATTCCTTCAGTTTCGCAAAACGTAACATGTTATCCACTTGTATTCAATCTATTTAAAATGTCTTGTGCTATTGTAAAATAATTAATTCGAGATGGGTAGTAGGTATTGTTTGAAAACTGTCGTATTTTAACTTTAGTACAGTTTTGTTGCCGTTCAATTTTCCAGTAATGTTGATGAGAATACCGGGACAGCACTACGAGAACGTGAGGTCGCCTAGTTCCGTGTCGCTCCTGGCGAAGGAGGGGCTGGTGAGATACCACTGTATGCTTCCTCTGTCTAACTAGGCTTAGATGTTTTTGCTTCATACAACCCTCGGGGAGGCCTATGTCCAACAGTGGACCGCGATAGGCTGATGATGATGATGATGATGATAATACAGGCGTTAGGAGATCCTTTGCACTTATGAAAACTGTCTACTGTCGAATACCATATTGTCTTTGAATCCATATATGCTAAGGAGATATTAGTATTTAGATATATTATATAAAGAAAATTATGTCATCTTATTAAAAAATATTTTGGTTTTTCTTACGTAGACTGATGTGACGTGGCGAGATTTGACGGTACACAAGCTGATGCAAGAGTACGATCTCGAGTTCCAGCCGAACTTCGACCGACGGATCTTTCTCGTCATCCGCGAATCGGAACTCATGGAGCAATTGGGTAGATGATATATTTACGTACATTTCTCATGCAACTTCTGTTTTTTTACTCGCTTATTAGTGCTCTTGTGGTGAACACATTGCATTCTCACTCGTTTATCGTCTTTTCACTGTATCGTAATTTGTTTTTTGTTATGACATTTCAATACCCGACTAAATTTACAGCACAGGTATTATTGTAGGTATTATTATTTTGACTTCTTTATCTTTTCTATTTCCTATTCTAATCGTCATATATATCTTTTTGTTATTATGTTATGTTTGTATTATTAAAATTTACTCATTCAAGTTTCCTGCAAGGTTTCGACCTACCATCGAACATTCGAGATGTGGCCATGCAAAAGGCTCGATTATACTACGAATTGGAAGCCCTAGAAGACGTCATATCTAAATACAACGCCAGTACGAAATCCCTCCGTCCGTCTGAGACGCACCTGATGAAGCGACACCTCCTGGACACGGAGAGGCACATCCTGCCCGGCTTGACGAGGATCACGTGGACCGCTCTCGGCATCGGCGACTACATCAAGGATATCACCAAAGGTCAGGCGTATTTCCTATAGAGATTTGGATCTGATAAGTGCATTTTAATATTCTTCAAAGCGTTTATTTTTGCGATCTTTGAAACAAAGCGTGGGTTTGAAGGAGAAGTTGCCAAAATAGTACCTACATATGTAAAGATATTTTGGATTCGATGCCCTTTGCCCACCCCGTGAGGGATCTCGCGTGATGGTATACAATAGTGATATTGACTGGATGTTTTAGGCGAAAATTCCTTGCAAGCTATATACCAGCAGCTGAAAATGGTCGAGAAGGAGATTCAATCGTTGATCGATCAACTGCAACAATTCGACTTGTTCCCGGTCGTGACTCCGAAGGGCTATGTAGACCCGGATACGGGTGATCCTGACGCCACCTGGCTCTACCCGTGCAAGGTAAATGCGTTTGTGAAAACACAGTAGAATATTTCGATTTGCACTATAGATGTTATTGTTTTAGATATTTATAGATATTACACCGTTGAAGAAATTTTCTACTAGAAACTACTGCACTAGTATTACTTTGTTCGTTATACACTAAAACTTTAAACAATGGTCCCTTGTAAGACTTTTGTTTAGAATTTATAACACAGAATTAGTCTGATTCTTGTTTTGTCTTAAAAGTAACACAAGAACTAACTGCATTTATGAAGTTATATGTTTGTGTTGAACTAGACCCATTTAATGCTTCGGTGGTCGAATGGTTACAAACGCGAGTGCTGATTTCTGCGAGAGGCTCTGGGTTCAATTCCTGGGTATGGTACTGTCGGATGTTATGAATTTGAATTTGTGTGTGAGAAACGTGGTTGTGTATTACACTCCTCTACCTACGTCTTTGGGGATTACAGGTGTGATTTAACTTTTTTCTATCTATTGTTGAAATCTAACATAATCCATGGACATTACGTACATCACAGGATCTAACACCACATTTGTTATATAATATCCAATTTTGCTCGTAGACGTACTTTGTCGAAGTGGAGAACGAGCGTCTGGAACGCATGGCGACCCTCTCGCGCATATATGAGCGGATCGGGCCCATACTGATGAAGCTGGAGTACCTCATCCTGGGCAGCAGCACCGGCCGCTCGTCCGTGATGACGGCCTACTACAGCCACTGGGAGAAGAGGATATTTAAGTGTCTAGTCACGTGAGTGGTGACTGTATTGTAGCTGAAGAGTTAACATGGAGATTGTCAACACTTAGGTTACTTAAGGAGACGATTGTTTGAAGTCGTGTTATTCTGATTGCAGAACCGTTTTTTAGGAACTTCATTTAAAAAGGACTTACGATGATTACGATGATGATGCTGTCTTGAAAGGCGCGAGAACGTTTAGATTTCTGTTTAATTGTGACCAGCGAGTCATTTTTGCGTCACTTTATATCGCGAATTTTCTGGTCTTCTCCGATACATAAATTAATTGTTATTAAGACATTTTTGTCGTTGCTTCCTTTCAGCTTGACCCTTGAGAACTTGGAGCAGTTCCAACAGATGCTTAGCGACAAAATACCGCTGTTCCAAGTGGACGCGGTGCTGGTGCCACCGGACATCGCTATGAGGCCCACTCCGCCCGAAGTGTGCAACATTCTCGGTTATAACATCAAACATTTTCTCAATAGGTGAGTTTAATACTTTTTTAATAATTATCGGAATATGCATATTATGGAAATTTTTATTACACTCTTTCACCACGTCCCCTGCTTCCTCTCCTCTCCTCCTCTCACCATCTCCTTCCCCTTCCCCTTTCCCACCTCCTTCCAGGGGAAAGGAGAAGGGTTACCTCCCTCTATTCTTCTTAAAACACGAATACGTTACAGATTAACGGCTTTCCCGCGCTGGATGAAGCACACCTGCCTGCCTTGTCCGCCGCAACGCATCGCCGAGGCCACCGGCAACGAGTTCTACGTGTTCTCGTACTTCGAGGATGTCCTGCGGGTTGTGGCCATCAATGACGTCACGCTGCTCATACAGGACACCATATACAGGCTGACGCAAGATATCAACACGTATATACAGAAGTGAGTGAAGAGAGAGTGCTCAATTTAGCCACCGTGGTTAAATAAATGTTACCGGTCACTTTGCTAGCGCGTATACAAACATTTAAACATAATTCACTTTAGGTGGCATAAGTACCAACATCTGTGGGCCTTCGACAAGAACCTATCCTGTGAGAAGTACATTCAGAAACACGAGCAGATTCAGAAGTACGATGAGAAGTTCTTCTTCTTCGAAGACATAATCACCGATCTGAACGACCACGTCAAGTTCGTGGACGTGGGGGCAATAAGGGTGAATCTTCGGCCGATCATAAAACAGGTACAGGGCCACGCGCAGGAATGGAAGAACATTCTTGGGCACTGTATCGCTTCGAAGACCAAGATGAACATGTACGATTTGAAGAATCAGATGGAGGTAAATGATATATAAATTATATTTCAATTCATTGTTCACAAAAGGAGAATTTTTTTTAACTGCAACGATACCCTATTTAGAGTATTTTAGAACGTGAATGTTATAATATTCGTTTCTTGCAGTATGTCTCTGACTACGAAATGGGCTTACGAAATGAAAACATTTAATTTATTTTTGAATATTTACATACATGCAACAGCTGATCAAGAGGTCCTAGGTTCGATGTTTTATTGTTGTTTTATTTTACAGTCGCTCCGCATGACTATGAATATGAATATCAAAGGTTTGGAGGACTTCAAGCTGGTCATGGCGACGATAGCTCTGGTGCAGCAGCTGACCATCACCGCCGAGGTGAAGTACCGCGGCATGCAGGAGACCTTCCTCATGCTGAAGCAGCACGGCATTGATGTGAGTATAAAATGGAGTGAGAGCCAGCGTGTGATAAATGAATAAATGTTCATGTATATAGTCAGGTTTTAGACAAAGGTGAGACACCAAAATCGTACTAACTTTGTAATGGATGATCTTTTTGAGTAGCACGCGAGACTAGGTTCCATTTCGAAATTGCTACTGTATTCCTCCGAATTCGACTGCTTGAATAGATCTTTAGTTAAAGGACAGTTTGGCGCGCTAAGTGATGTGGCTTGCTCTGTACTTTTGTCATCGTTGGCAGCGCATCGTATTTTATCAGAATTTACCATTCCACTGTTAGACACGGGTCTCCTATCAGAATGAAAAGGTAAAGGCTATAGTCTGTTATGTTGGTGAAGTGCGAGTTGGCAGATTTCACACACCTTAAAAAACATTATTACCGTGTCGTATTAAAGTAAGGCAATAGTAGATTTAGGATTCGGTGCGTTTTAAAATGTTAGGACCTACTACATTATGTTACGTAACAAAGAATGTTTTCTTATTTTTCTAATTGAATTCAAGAGCACATGGCTAAGAGGGAAACTTTTACATACAAAAATTCCTATTAGTAGATATGGTTTTTATGTATTGCGTTGTTTCCTTTTTAATATATGTCCACGTTTTTGGGCACGTTCTAGGTATCCGATGAAGATATCCAGTTCTCAAAAAACCTGAAGAGTTCATGGGATAGTTTGTACCAAACGTCGCTCTTCCGCGGCAACACTCTCGAGCAGACCAAGGAAAAGTTCTCCAAGCTCAATGTGGTTGAAATATCTAACTTCTTGAGGGAACTGGACGACTTTGTGGAGAAGTTCGACAACGTGGGACCCGGTACCGTTGGGGACGACATGGACAGAGGGTTATTGCTAATGGAGGTGAAGTTTGAGTTTGCTGATGTAAAAGTAGCTTAGGAAATAACGGAAGAAATATTCACTATACTGGACCGTAGACTTCCATCAAATTTGTATTGTTACATCTTTACATGTAATGTTACAAATGTTGAATACATTTTTGTTTGTAATCTTTCATACTGTTATTTTTATGTACATTGTCCTTTTTTATTTGTTTATCTATCCTGCAGTGGCTATGAAGGAAATTTTCTTGGTGTCTTTTTCTATCTCGATCTCCCTTTCTTTTTCTTTCTTTATTTTGTTTTTTACGGTTCAATATCAGGTAATGAAAATCGAAATTACATAATGTAATGATATCATATGTATATTTTAAATGTGTAAGTTCTTACTCAGACCATCCCACCCTTGTTTCGTTTCAATTGATCTTCAATTTATTATTCCATCTGCTAATATAATATGTCAATATATGTTTTAATTTTTATTTTTTCGCGATTTGTTCTTACTGTTTTGTTTCCTTTCGATTTTTAGGAATATACAAAATATTTTGACGAATTAGAATCTCGCAAAAAAGTATTGCAAGCAGCGGAACAGCTGTTCGACAATCCCCTAGCTGACTTCTCTAACTTCAACCGGGCTAAGACAGACTTTCTGGCGATGGACCAGATATACAAGATCTACAAGGCCCAGAAGAATGCGAGAGAAGTGTGGGCCAAGACGCTCTGGGTGAATCTGAACCCACAGGCCTTGGTCGATGGTATCGAACAGTTTTTCAAGGAGTACAGGTGAGTGCATATTTGTAATATAATAAGAAATGATAATAATAATAACTAGAGACATCTCCACTCATGGATTCTGATTCTAAAGTAAGCAGCAAAAGAGCTTGCGTTGGGAATCAGACGGTTGTTAAACTAAATATAGACTTATACTACATAGTTACATCACGCTTGTAATCTCTGAAGAGGCAGAGCAATGTAGTATACTCCCAGGTCTCATTAGGTCAGTTATGTTTACGTCCCACTATGAAATAGGTGGTGAGTCTATTAGCTTACACTATGCACATATCCAGACTCCGAACTACTACTGGATAATCTAAGTTAGGTAAATCCGATAGGTTCCGCAGACCCGGGATTTAAACCCGGAACCCCTCGATCAGTAGTCGCGCTTGCAACCATTTAAGCAACGAGGTAATTAACTTCTATTCATGATATATGTCATCACACAGAAAACTACCAAAAGTTGTCCGCCTAACACCTACCGGGCTGATGCTGGATCTGAAGATGAAGCAGTTTAAAGGTGTGGTTCCGCTTATGGTCTCGCTTAAGAATGAGGCCATGCGCGAGAGGCACTGGAAGGAGTTGATGGCGAAAACCGGTGAGATGTTGCATATAGTTCTAATTTATTCGTAAATTGAAACTTCTTTAATATTTTTAGAAACTATTGTGTGGCCCCTAAATTGCAATAATTAGGATATGGTATTCAAACCTGACATAAAATTTCATCATCCATCCTAGGTTGATTATTAGAATATGCCTTTAATCATGAAGTTTGCCTATAGTTATATCCAAAGTTTAAAGAAATGCAATAAATAATATAAATATGAACCTAATTTTAATATCTATATTCAGGTCAGGACTTCGATATGTCACCGGACCGGTTCACGCTGGAGAATATGTTCGCTATGGAATTACACAAGTACCAAGAAGTCGCTGAAGAAATAGTCAACCACGCTATTAAAGTTAGTACAAATGTTTATAGTGTTAAGAAAGTTTCTTACATTATCTTATCTTCTATCGAACGGCCATGTGGTGGGGCGTACGACTGAAAGTTTTACGACTGAAAGACTGTTCAACCCTGTTGAGCATCGCAACCCTCAACAATTATGGGCATAATCCCTCAGGGGAGGTTTATGTCCAACAGTGGACTGATATAGGCTGATGATGATGATGACGTAATCATAACTGGTGGAACGTGATCGTATGATAAATACTTTTGCCTGTCTCTTTGGGAAATGAACTCGTGCCGTGTGGTTTATTCGACCGATTGTGACAGTAATACGGTCCGTAGGAGCTGGCCATCGAGCGCAGTGTGCGCGACGTGCAGGAAACGTGGGCCAGCGTGGCCTTCTCCGTGGCGCGCCACACCAGCCGCGGCGAGGACCGCGGCTACACGCTCAACCCGTGCGACGAGGTCGTCGTGAAGCTGGACGACGACGCCATGACGCTGCAGAGCATGGCCGCCTCGCAGTCAGTGCCTCGCCCTCACTCTTACTAGGGATTGAAGAAGTCGATCCTTCTGTTTGCTATTTCACTGTGGATGTTCTAGCTAGTGCAATTGAACGTTGAAACTATTAAAGAAGTCTTGTTTTGTTTGACTATGGAGGGCTGGAGTTTGAAGACTCGAGGCGCGCCCGTTTGTTGCCATTTTGTGCGCGCAGTCTTTGTTTAAAATTCGATACAACTGTCTCCATGAAATGTATGAAACTGTCTCCAGGTTCATAGGTCCGTTCTTGTCGGTGGTGCAGACGTGGGACCGGCGCCTGTCCCTCATATCGGAGGTGATCGAGGAGTGGCTGGCCACGCAGCGCAAGTGGCTCTACCTGGAGGGGATATTCGTAGGAGGCGACATACGCACGCAGCTGCCCGAGGAGGCCAAGAAGTTTGACGATATTGACAAGGCCTTTCGGAAGGTACTGTGCCGCTACAAGTTTACTGTGTGTTTTATTACCTGAGGTGTATCCCCTGCTCTTTGCACTACAAAATATACGTACGCAGCAACGGATACGTGTAGGAATACTTGTTACTGTGAGCAAGGACTTTATCTAATTTCAATAAGGGATAAACGGACGTATTTTTATCAAAGTTATCTACCTTCACACTTCTAATCCCCTAAGAGGTAGGCAGCGATATGAGAATTGTACTTTGAAAATGAAATGTTTTTTTTTGCATTTAGCAAGAGGTTTGCGTTTGACTGCAATTTAACCTGACTGACCTAGTCCTCGTTGTTCCGCTCTCGAGTTTACGATGGACGACTTCATAGGACCGTACATTTGTAGATAATGCTGGACACGGCGAAGAGGCTGATCGTCGTGGACTGCTGCACCATCCCCGGCAGGCTGGAGGAGTTCATCAACTTGGGATTGGGGCTGCAGAAGTGAGTGCAGCTTACATTATTATTATATAATCACGTTAGGTCTTTTACGGGGTGGGCAGAAAGCATCACTCTCTTCGTACACTGTTATTATATAATTAGTGTTTTTATTGAACTAAATATGTTTCTTTCTATCGTTGAACAGATGTCAGAAATCTCTGAACGATTACTTGGATTCCAAGAGGCGTATTTTCCCACGGTTTTTCTTTATATCCACGGACGAGCTTCTTTCGATCCTCGGCAGCAGCGAGTGTAGCTGTGTCCAGGAACACATGATCAAGGTGCCTACATGTATTTAATTAGAAGTTTTTGAATCCCCACGCGTGGGCTATCGTTGTTCAGTAACGGTCTCCCTACAGTGACCGTGAGTATGGTTTGCATTTGTTAAGAAAAATATTTAAAAGGAACTGTTTGTAAACATTTATTTATTTTAAGTTGAAGTTTTGTGACTTAAAGTGGCTTAAGTAATATTATTTTATTATAACTGTAATCAACTTTATGAAAATCGTAAAAAAAATGTAACACCCTACCCTTAATCCTCTAACAAGTATAATAAATTACGTTTTTAAGTATAATAAGTAACGTTATTAATCTATTTATTAAACATAATTATATTGATTACCCTTTCAACATTTTTGTATGTAATTAATGTTTCATTGCAGATGTTCGACAACATTAAAGCGTTAGACTTGTACGTGGACCACACCGACCGTCCAGTGGCCGCTAAAATGATTTCAGCTGAGGGAGAGGTACTGATATATCTTATTGTTTTTGTCGTTTCAGTTGAAAGGCTTGTCTTAGGGGAAAAGAATATGTGCATACAAAATATGTACCTATACATTTGTTTACTCATTTGTTTTATCATTTATGCAGAATATTAATTTCAGGATTAATAAAGTTATATACTCGTAACTTATAATATGAGTAAAGTAAAGTAAAGTAAAATTGCAAGCTTTTTGGCTTTGTTTCTCTATTGTGGAATGTAGTCAACAGTTTCATATGTAGGTATGTAAATTATTGGAACTAAGGAGCCTTGCTTATGTCGTTAATGTAAATATGGTGGCGGGCTCCAGATGATGGAGTTCCGCCACGTGGTGTACACGGAGGGCCGCGTGGAGGACTGGATGACCCTGGTGCTCAACGAGATGCGCCGCACCAACAAGTTCATCACCAAGAAGGCCATCTTCTACTACGGGAAGAACTGGCGGGTGCCGAGGTATTGTTTTACTAAATACTTGATAAACGAAATTTACGCGTGTAAATTCCCGAAGAGGTAGGCAGATGAGTGTATAATATTCCCGTGTTTCACCGGTTACGTTTACCCATCATGGAATAGGGGGTGAGCCTGTTGCCATACACCGGGCATAAATTCATAGCTCTATTACAGCTACTATTACAAATTTCTACTATAAAATCAAAGTTATAAAAATCCGATATACTCATAATGCGCGACTCGGAATTCGAACCCAGGAACTTTCGATCGGCAATTGTACTTGTGACCATTAAATCTATTATAGGCAATATGTTACGATAATATTAGTCTTATTACATCGCCTCAGCAATTTCTACCTAATA